>PVLD010001837.1:0-186150 GCA_004027595.1 Dinomys branickii
TCCATCATTGTTTTCAGCTCGTTTTTTGTCTGAGAAATCATTGCGGGTATGTGGGTTATTTCTGCTTTAAGCTCTTTCATGGCCTGTTTGAGTTGTTTTATTTCGGATGCAATCGTTTCATAACTTGAAGTTATGAGGCTTCCTGGTTCCCCTGTATCTTCACATTCAAAACTTGTTCTGGGTGGGGTTGAGTTTTGAGGCTGCATTTTGTTCCTCTGTTTTCCCATTTTTGGGTATCAGATTCTAAATGTGGAGCTATAAATTCCACAGGCAGTTCAGCAGGGAAAGGTCTGCTGCAGAGGCTGCTCCAATGATTCCTTCTCTTTGGGAGAATGTCCCTTAAGCTGTCTGCTGAGATTTCCGCTTCTACTCCCTACCCCAAGACCTGGCCGGGGCGAATAAACAGCTCTCCATCCCAGGATTCTTGCAGAGAGGCCACTCAGGTGTTCCTCCCTGTGTGGAGCTCCTTCCCCCCTCACAAATCCCGTTGGGGTGCCTAGCTAGGTGTTCCCACCCGGGAGATCCTGCAGACCTTCAAGCTGCTTTGATGTCTCTCGCTGGGCTGAGCTTCTTCCCGATTCAGGAAAAACCTGTTGGAGCACGCACTTAACTCACCCTGCGATCGTGCAGACAGGAATGCCGTTCAGATGTTTCTCCCTGGATGGAGCTTTTTCCTGACTCAGAAATCCCGCCGGTCGCTGTTGCTCCAGTTCGTGCAGCGCCGGCTGCGCGGGTGGGGTTCTGAGCGGGACCCCGGAACGCTGCCCAGTTTGGCGCAGTCTGTCCCAGTAGCGTGTTCTCTGAGTTTCCTCTGCTCCGATGCCTCCAACAAATCCTGGTTACAGCCGCCTCTGAGCCGGTCGGGTTCAGGAGCTGAAGCCGTTCTTCCCTCCGCACTCGCTCTCTCGGCTGTAAGTGATTTGAACCGAGCTGCGGCCCAAACGCAGGACCGATCCCTCGGGCGCCCAGCTCTCAGGCTCCGCCCACTTCTCACTGCACGGCTTGTCAGCCGGCCCTTTAATGCTCAGGCCGCGGAGAGCAGCCCGATCAGTTGGAATTTTGCATCCACGGAACGGGCAGCCGCGTGCAAAGGATCGGTCTCTGGGAGAGATTCCCTCTGCTGCTCACCTGGTCGCCATCTTCCCGGAAGTCTGGCATGCAGTATGATTTTGGCTGTTGGTTTGTCATAGATGGCTTTGATCAGGTTGAGGTGAAGACCATCTATTCCTATTTTCTGTAGAGTTTTATCATGAATGCATGTCTAAAGCTTTTTCTGCATATATTGAGGTGATCATATGGTTTTTGTGTTTTGCTCTATTGATATGGTGTATAACGTGAATTGATTTCTGAATACTGAATCATCCCTGAATTCCTGGAATGAGTCCAGCTCGGTCGTGGTGTATGATTTCCTTGACGATTTGCTGCATTCTATTTGCTAGCATTTCGTTGAGTGTCTTTGCATCTATATTCATTAGGGAGAATGTTCTGTAGTTCTATTTCATGGCTGGGTCTTTCTTTGGTGTTGGCATGAGTATAATACTTGCCTCCAGAAATGAGTTAGGGAGAATTGCTTCCTTTGCAATTTCGTTGAAGAGTTTGAGGAGTATTGGTGTTAAATCTTCTCTGAATTTCTGCTGTAAAATTGTGCTGTGAATCCATCAGGGCCTGGGCTTTTCTTTGTCTGTAAGATTTACTCACATATTCAATCTCATTATTTGATATTAGGTTGTACAGGATTTTTATATCTTCTTGACTCAACTTTGGTAATATGTACATATGTAGAAATCTGTCCACTTCTTCTGAGTTTTCTATCCTATAGGAGTAAGGATTTTCAAAGGAAGTATTGTCTTCTGAATTTCTGTAGAATCAGTTGTAATTTCATGCTTTTCATTCCATAGCACATGAATTTAAGTTTTTCCTTTCTTTTTTTGATAAGGTTGGTGAGGGGTTTATCAATTTTAGTTATTATTTCAAATAACCAGCTCTTTGATTCATTTATTTGTTGTAGGATTTTCTTTATCTCAATTGCTTTAATATCTGCCCTGATCTTGATAATCTATCTCTTCCCTTCTTTGGGCTTTGGGTTTGACTTTTCTTCTTTTTCTAAAAGTTTGAGGGACAGCATTAGGCTATTTATTTGTTTTTTCTCTGTTTTCCTTATGTGTGAGTTCATTGCCATATATTTCCCTCTGATGACTGATTTCATTGCATCCCACAGATTCTGGTAAGTTGTATCTACATTTTCATTTGTTTGTAGGTACTTTTTAATTTCTTCTGTGACTCACTGATTGTGCAAAATGTTGTTGTTTAATTTCCAAGTGTTTATGGAGTTGTTGGAGTTCCTTTTGTCATTAATTTCCAATTTCATTGTACTGTGGTCAGATAATATGCATGGGATAATTTCAATTATTTTGCAGTTATGTAGGTATGCTCTATGGCCTAGAATCTGGTCTATTTTAGAGAAAGTCCCATGTGCAGCTAAGAAAACTGTGTATTCTGATGTTGTGAGGTGGAACACTCTGTATATATCTACTAAGTCCATTTGTTTGCCACTTTGATTCAGATCTGTTATTTCTTTGCTGAACTTTTTGTCCAGCTGACCTACCTCTTTGTGTCAAAGGGGTGTTGAGATCCCCTATTACAACAGTGTTATTAATTATATTGGTTTTCATGTCTGTTAAGATTTGTCTCATATAGTTTTGTGCTCTGATATTTGGTGCATACAGGTTTAGGATTGTTATCTCATCCTTTTTCAGTTTCCCCCTAATAAGTGTGTAGTGACCTTTTTTATCTCTTTCAGTTGTTCACAGTTTGAAGTTTACATTGTCTGCAAACATAATAGTTACACCTGCTCTTTTCTGGGTTCTTGTTGCATGGAGGATTGTTTCCCATCCTTTGACTTTCAGTCTATGGATTTCCTTTTGAGTAAAATGTGTTTCCTGTATACAGCATATCATTGGATTTTGTTTCTTAATCCACTCTTCCAGTCTGTTCCTTTTGACTGCTGAATTGAGGCCATTTACATTTATGGTTATAAATGATATATGTTGGTTTATCATTGTCATATTATTTACTTGTTTTGGTTTCTTACTTTTTTACCTGTTTAATTGCTTGCTCTTCTTGAAGGTTTCTTTCTATTGTTGTTGTTAAAATTGCAGTTATTTTCTTCTCCATCTAGAATGTCTGTTAGTACTTTTTGTAAGTATTATTTGGCACTCATGAAGTTCTTCAGTTGCTTTTTGCCATGGAAATATTTTATTTCTCCTTTAAACTTGAAGGATAGTTTGGCAGGATGCATCAATTTTGGTTGGAAGCTGTTTTGTCTTAGGACCTGTGATACTTCATTCCAAGGTCTTGTTGATCAGATGGTTTGTGTTGAGAAGTCTCCTGTGAATCTGATGGGCTTTCTTTTATAGGTGATCTGTTTCTTTTCTCTAGCAGCTTTTAATACTCTGTTCTTTTCCTGGAGATCTCAGATCTTGATTATTATATCTCTGGGTGTATTTCTATTATGGCTATGACTCATAGGATTTCTATATGCCTCATTTATCTGGGTCTCAGTTTCTCTTGCCATGCTTGGGAAATTTTCTGCTATTATTTCTGCGAATATTCTTTTTATGTCATTTGTGTCACCTCCTGCTCTTTCATTGACTCATATTACTTGGCCATTATTTCTCTTTGCCTCATCTTGCAGCTATTGGATTGACTTTTCCTAGATCCTTGATTTTTAAGAGATCCTTCCTTTCAAAATGACTAGCTGCCATGCTATCTTCAAGATCTGTAATTCTATCTTTAGCTTCATTCAAGTGATTTTGAAAGCTTTCAATGGAAGTTTTGATTTCCTGGAAATCTCTTTGAGTCCTTTTCATTGTTCTAATTCATTCCTATATTGCTCATGTAATGTTTCCATCCGTTGCCTATGTTCATTTTTTATCTGTTTTTTCTCTAGATGTGTGGAGCATTTCTTTCACTATTATTGTCATTTAATTTTTTGCCTGAGAGAATATGTCTGATCTGATCTCTTCTATGACCTGATGGAGCTGTTTCTTTACTTCCATTGCAATCATTTCAGCAATTTCAGGTGTGTGTTTACCAAGTTCTCCTTATGTCAGTGTCTCTTAGACTTGTTCTGAGTGGGGTGGAATTCTGAGATTGTGTTTTAGTCCTTTGCCTTGTCATGTTTGATGCTGGAGGCAGAAAGTTCACTCTCCCTCTTCTCTGGCATTTCAGCAAAGGTCACTACTAGTAGCCCTAGTTTTCCTGGTGGTCAGGCTTGTCCTTTAGTTTCTGCTGAGATGCACTCCTTAGTCTGGGGTCCTCAGCTACATGGTGAAGTGTACCTAGTTCTCCCAGGTCTCAGACGTGAACTGTGATGTCAGCTGATGGCAGATGTTCTCATCCAGTGACCCCTTGCAGTTCAGGGCACATGTATGACTCAGAATCTGGCTGCACTGGTGGTGTAATCCCAGACCAGTGCCCCTGTGACATCAGAGAGTTTAGGATACAGGTAAAACCCATACAAGAACTGCAGGGTCAACAGTTTGTGGACCACCTTATTCTTTGTCTCCAGTAAGTTCAGGACATGCACAGGAGCCAGATGCAGGCTGCACCAACAGCGAGCACAGACTGCCTCTGTCTGTGACCTCTGGGAAGTCAGGGTGCAAGTGAACCCCAGACCAGAACCACGGTGCCAGCAGGTCATGGAATGTCCACTCTAGTGCCTCACTCAGTGCTGGGCATGTGCAGGAAAGGCCCACCTACAAACCTCGGTGAGAGCAGTTTGCAGGCCTTGTGAGTGAGGATCTCCTGTCTGCACTAGGTGCACGGAGAGCAGAGACTCAGACTATAATGGTGGCAGGGTCTTGGGTTGCCTACTTTGCTCCCAGGCCTTAGATGGGAAATACCTGGTTCTCTTGACAGCGTTCAGCTGGGAACCATGCTGTCAGTGGGTCTCAGGCCACCTGATTCTGCTTCTCCAGTCAGTTCAGGCTGCACGCAGGAGCCAGGCGCACCCACACTAACAGCGAGCACGACTGCCTGTGTCTGTGACCTCCGGGGGGTCAGGGTGAAAGTGAAGCCCAGATCCAAACTGTGGTGCCAGCAGCTCATGGGGCACCTGCTCCAGTACCTCATCCAGCACTGGGCATTCACATGGAGGGCCCACATGTGAACCTTGGTGAGAGCAATTTGCAGGCCTTGTGAGCAAAGATCTTCTGTCTGCACCAGGCACATGGAGGGTGGAGACTCCAAATGTCAAATTTTCTTAAAACAGTCTTCTTAACATATCTATTAGCTTTTGAGGTACTGCTGCTGCTTCTTCCAGGTCTGTGTTGCGAGTTTTCTTGTAGTCAGTAACAACTACATGCTCTTCCCTACCTTGCACAAATGTCAAAAAATGTTAGGTGTAAGTTTATGAGCTCATTGTCAACTTGTGAAACAGGTTCTGAGGTCAAATTCCTAAAATTCAGCTCAAGAACTAAAAGTCTACATTTTCAGTTACTACTGACAAGACCTTTATTTTAAAATGAATGTTTTTTTAAAAACACAAAATAAACATAGTAGAATAACACTGTAGAAGAAATGGCAAAACATTGTTTACTGACTATTCTAGATGCAGTGCAATAACAGTTGTACTCCATTTCCTGCACATATTCAATACTTTGTGAAATTGTAATTTTAAAATTTATAATTTCCTGTGCTTCAGTGACCCTCTTGTTTGGAGGCATGATAACTGCCTGCGCTCTGCATGCTGTGGGGAAGGTTATGATATGGTCACGGTACACAAGCAGCATGGCAAGGACAGGAGTTTTGAGCATTTCTTTATCCACTGCTTAAAACTGAAAGAGATAGCTGACCTCCATTGCTAGCATCTGAAAGCATTTTGCCTTAAAAACTGAACATTGTAGATCATATCCTTTAAAGAGAGATACTATATTGTATTAGAAAAAGGCCAAAGGGGGGGACAAGGGGTATGATGAATCATCTCAGAATTTACTTTGTGTCCAAATCAGAAATCTATTCATATACTGCCAGATGAGACCACAGAGGAGATGGTACTACAGAGTATTGGTTCATCACACCTTTCCTGCCTTATTTTCACATAATTATTATTACCTCTAATAAAAATGGAAAATCTATTTGGAATGGGATGCTGGGACAATAGAACTCACCAGAACTATCTTGGGAAAATGAGAAGGGATGAGAACTTTCTATTAGTGATCATTTTGGTAAAAATAATTGTTTGTTCGGAGGAAATATATACTAAGGAAACACATTCAACAACTGTCCATCACCAGAGTTAATGGAAAGGGACCTTACTATGGGTCAAACAAAAGTTAAAGCAATTTCTCACTCCTTGCTTTTATGGCCATATATGATTCCAGTGCTTAACAGAGTAGACACTTAAGAGGTCTAGAAAGTCTGTCTCCAGGAATCATTTTGGCTGGTGTGAAAACAAATTTATTCTGGGTAGCCCTGAAGACACATTGGAAAGTTTCAATATCTGTCTTGATACCTGTATCAGTTAGGGTTCACTAGAGGAGCAGGTTTTATATATTCAGTGGCTGCCTGCAGAGTCAGGTGTAGAAGAATGCAAAAGGGCTATGTACATGCCAGAGAGTCAGAGGATCCAGTCAGAAGTCAAAGACATAGGACTTACTGTACTTGCTTAAATGTGTATCTATGAACAAGCATATTAACAAAATAGGAGACAACTATTGCAAATATAATCCTCAATTTTGTAACCGTTCATATGGTCATAGTTGATATTTGTAAATAACTACTTTCTTCTTCTACCCATTTTGTATTCTCTTGACCTTCAGCAGGGTTTTTTTTTTTTTTTTTCCTGGAAGGGTGACTCACATCTTTATTTCTGAAGGTCCCGCGCCAGTTGTCATTCTGCCTGGACTGAGTTGTTGTAGTTTCCCACTGACTTTGTAACAGGGTGTAGTAATACTAGGGGGTGCCCTAAGGGATCGTCTGCACTCCAAGTGTATTCTTCCTTTTCTCTATTGTGGAGTAATAGTCCAATTTCCCCTTGATAGTCTGGATCAATCACCGCTGCCAACACTGTAATTCCCTTTTCAGCTTGTTTACTCAGAGGTATGGGAAGCACAAAATGACCAGGGGGAAGTCTTAGCTTCCAGCTCAATGAAGTCACTATTGCGTGGTTTGGTAGAAGCGTGTCCCTGTTTGTAATTAAGACTTCTAGGCTAGTAGAGAATACAGCTGTAGGAACAGTAAGCAAAATTTTTGTGAATGGGTCACTAGCTGAAAAGGTGAGTGGTACCATTCCCACTTCTATACCTTGATTCCTGGATGTGTGAATTTTGGCTATGGGAGACACAGTATCATATAGTGGGCTCTCATTAAAACATATAGAGTAGTATCTTGGTTCACAAATTTAATTTGTTCTACTACCTGAGGAAAGGTGGCCACGTTTGTGTTTGTATGGGAAAGACGGCCATGGTCATTGTCTGGGTTACTTTTCTCTCCTTGCTGAGACAAAATACCCAATACCCCAAATTAAGGAAGGAAAGGTTTATTTAGCTCTCAGTTTGTGGTGCTCTCAGTCCATACTTGGCTGGTACATGGCAGAGGGCAACAGTTCATGATGGCAAGAAACAGCAAAAGCAACAAGAGCAATAAAGGGAGGAGCGGCAGCAAGCAGCCTCTTCCTTCTTTACATTGCGTACAAGTTATCCGCTTCAGGGTGGGTGTAGCACTCATATCCACGGTCCAGTTGGACGATGGACCAATCAGAAACTCTAGAAGCCCACCCCGTGACTGCATGAGGCTTTAGTGGGACATCCAGACACAAAGCATAACAGTCATGTTTGTCACTTGTGGCAAAATTTGCAAACAAAAACAAAATTTTCCAAACATGTCTGTTTGCAAGCCAAATTGTTTACCAACAAAACCATTCATAAACCAAGGTACAACTGTATAACTCTTTGAAGAACCTTTCCTGAGCCCTCAAGGTATTTCACCTAGTGGTGCTATAAATGGATCTTCAAAAGAGCTTTCTACCTTTGTATCAAACCAGCTGCTTCTGGATAGTGATGAATGTTGTCAGACCAATGAATTCCATCATGAGGATGAGCTCACTGCCTCATTTCTTTGGCCACAAATTGTG
This sequence comes from Dinomys branickii, assembly GCA_004027595.1. Classification (NCBI taxonomy): domain Eukaryota; kingdom Metazoa; phylum Chordata; class Mammalia; order Rodentia; family Dinomyidae; genus Dinomys; species Dinomys branickii. Next base: position 8,135 of record PVLD010001837.1, read on the forward strand.
TCTATTGGTCAGAGACAATGCTGTGTAGAGTAATGTGATAGTAGTTAAAGTATTCTGTAGGTCCATAGGTGGTAGTTTTAGCAGAAGCATTATGTTCAGGGAAGGCAAATCTATACCTAGAATAAGTACCTATGCCAGAAAGGTTAAAATGCTGCTCTTTCTGTGGTTCATGTGATCAAATATAACCAATATTGCCATGGGGTCACAGGCTGAAGAGTCTGTGCTGGAAGGCTGAGGGTTCTACATTAGAAGTCTGGAGACAGATATCCATAGGCGATGGCAAAGACTAGAGGTCCTTTGAAGAAGAAGAAAAAGCAAAACATGCTTCTCTCACTTTTCATTCCATCCAGGGTACAAGTGGATTGATTGATGCCACCTCCCCCAGGCTTGGTCTTCCATTTATAGTAAGCCAATTGTCCAGATACACCCAGAACTGTGGTAAACCAACAAATTAGATATTTCTTATTCAAGTTGACACCACAGTTAACTAGCATGATACTGCTGGCTCTGCGTGAAATGAGCTTTTGCATTCTTCTCCATGTCCTGGTGATGAATTGTTCATCTTGCTTCTAATCTGTAGTTTCAACTCCTAACAATGGTGTATGTTTCTTTCCTTTGAACCTAGATAGAATATTCATATCAATTTTCTAAATTTTCATTTTGGCAAATCTCCTTGAATATAATTAAGGTAATTCTTGGATATACTAATATCTAAATAAATGTGTTTTAAATTCTAGTCAGCCTATAAGTCCTATATTATTTTAATTCCCTTATCCCTTTATTTTTGTGTTTAGTGCAGCTTTACCATGCACACACAGTGTGTTATAGTCTGGATAGTTACCTTCTAATTTAAGGAGAGGGCCCAGATACTTTTTCTTGTCTGACTTTTTTCAAGTTTGGGCATGCATACTTATGGCCATTTTCAATCCCCTCTTTTAGATGCGTGGATAAACATGAGAATTAAGGACAACAAACACAAATATAAATCACATACTAGAAAATAATGGAAATCCATAAGGGTAGCATTGAAAGGCACTTGAGTCGTGGAATCCGACGAGAGGACAAGGGAGTGGCAGGGATACATCTAACGGACTTCGGTGGGCAGTGAGTCAGCAGTATGACATAACCTAGTTGGAAAATACCTCCCTGTGCTAAACAAGTGCATGTATATTGAATATACATGCAAAATTATGGCACTCCAAAGAAGGACTGCATAATTCTTAGAGGAAGAATAAGGGATGTTTCACAAGGACAGCTGCACTGTCTTGAAGATACAAGAGAACCATCCCAGACAAAGGATAGAATGTTTCAGAGAGAGAGAGAGCAGCATATGCAGGGCAAGAGGGTAGGAAAGCTTTTATCATCTGATAATAAAGAGGCAAAGTTGGAGTTTTATAGCTCTGTAAAATGATGTACACTAGAGTACAATGTAAAAAAAAACAAAAGTTGTTTGGCTTTAGGATTGTGGAACATTTTTGTTAGTGCTAATAAAATATAATTTGTGATAAAAGTCTGAAGAAATTATGTTGACTGAATTGAATTCTTAAAAATAATAAGTTTTCAATTGGATTTCCCTGTTTTTGTAATTGTGCTCATCATTAATAAGCACATGGACACAGTCCTAATCTGATTATAATAATTGAGGTTACCACATCCCTTAGCAAATTATTGCCATCCTGAGTAGTACAAGCAGGACTTTCTTCCAGCTGTGGGAAGTGTGGACTCTCATTAATTATCTGCTTTCTTATAATGTCTTCACCTTCATGCTACTGGATGCTGTGAGAGCCTTTCATCAATGCAAGGCTTAATTTTAGTTCAGCCAAGCTGAGTGGTTGAATATTTACAGCTGATAAGCAAGTTCTCTGTAAGAATAAAAAGAAACTGCCCTGTTGTTGTCTCTGCTGTTTGAAAAGACATGAATCAATTTTTCTTTCGTGGAAGAAGAAATTCTCCCTGGCTCTGCTCTGCAGTATTGGACAAAGAACCATTGTGTCTCCTACACGTCACTCTCTTCTTGGCCCTGCTTGAACAGTATGGACAATTGCTTTCTAGAGAAGTAAACCCCAAGTTGCAGGGAGGAGGCAAACCTTTCCCAGAACCATTTAGACATCGGAACTGAGTTGACCTGGATGAATTTAATTGTCCTTAATTTTCCTCACACAAGAGTTAATTCCATTTCTGTGGAGAAGGACATTCTTTAGTTAATCTTTCAATGTATTGCCTGAGGCATAACCTAGCCTTGGTTGTTGTGTTCTGGAGACTTGAAGTCTCTCAAAAGCTTTGTAACTGTTTTGCTGTGATATGCAGAAAGGAATGGTGACATGAGTCAAGTCTCAGGCCTATGGTAATTGAGTTGTATTGTTCTTGCTAAAACGATTGATATTCACCCATTAGCCCAGTTGCCTCTTTTGTTTTATCTCAATAAAAGGTTACTGAAAAGGTGACTGGGGCTAAAGATGAGGTAACTGTCAGCCCCCTGATCCCAGAACATTGTCTCTTTTGTATTTCTTTTTCTTCTTACTTTTTTATTCATCCGTGGGTACCTCATTTTTGAGACCTGTTCACCCTGGACAGAAACACATAATAGACCAACACATTTCCTTGTCTTTACTGGCTACAAATAAAACAGCAATGCCCTTTTTAGTTTCAGAGCTGAAGATTAGGTGAGGATCTTGGAGATCTCAAATTAATTTCAGATCATCTCTTTGAAACACTATCTGCAGCAAGTTTTCTCTTTTTGAGGCCTCAGACTCCTTTGTGAAAAATAGATTATGTTACTTGGATGTTTCTGATTAGCTGAGCTTAAGTTTCATTTTTTTCTAATATATACACTTATAAGAAAAGGTTCAAGGCTCACTTATGATTGTAATTTAAGCAAAGTTAGGGTTACTTTCAAGGCTTATCAGGCTGTGTCTACTTAGGGATGTCTCAGGCTTGACCTCCATTTAAATTTACTTAGACAACACATAGGCCTCTGTCATTTTCCTTGGATTCTGAATAAGCTAAGGGAATAACCTTTATCCTGTACCCATTTGCTTATTTTTTGCTTAATTTTGAAACCTCAGTTTAAATGCCTTTTCTTTGCAGAAATTTCCTCTGATCCCTTCATTTATGCTCTAATTAAAACCTCTGCTTTGTGTTTCTATGACCCTCTGCAATTCCTTGACCTATAACATGTAAACTACTATCATCTCTTACATGACTGTTTCCCTGGATGAACCATGAGGTCGAAGAAGGTCTGCATTCTCTACCTATCATATAGTATGTTACCTGGCACAGAGTATAGCCAGTAAGTAAATAATAAAGAGAGTCAATTATAAATTATTTACTCAGTCCTAACAATAACTCTGTAAGACTGATATTGCTCATGCTATTGGTCTTGGAACCAACTGAGTACTGTTGCACTAAGCATGAGGATGGAAAAGGGTCCCTGTTGCCAAGTCTAAGGGAGAGGTGCATACTGAATCTCGGAGAGCTCCTGGGACAGGAATTACCTAGAGACAGGTGAAACCATTGTTTGTACATAGAACTTGTCTCCACATGTTCTCAAGTTTTAACCATTGGGAAGTCACCCTGATGCAGACCCCTCTGCTCAGTGACTGGGCCTTAGTGTGTCTATATGGCAATATCACCACATGAGATTACATCTACCCAACCCCCAAAGGTCAAATGCCAGAACCCTGGAAAGACAAATCTTCCTTTCATTTTACAAGATTTGGATAAAATATGTCCCCCAAAGGCTAATGCATTCAAAGAGGGTGCTTTTAGAAGGCAATTAGATGATGGGTCACTGACTTCATCATTGAATTAGTCCACTGCTGAATGTGCTACTGGAATTAGGACCTGGTTGGAAAAAGTAGGTCCCTGGGCACATTCTTTTGAAATCTTTTCTTTGACTCTCAGTCTCTCTGTGTTTCCTAGTTGCCATGAGATTAGCAGCTTCCTTCATCATTTCCCCCAGGCATGATATTTCTGCCTCAGAGCCAACAGAACTTGGACTGAAAATATCTGAAGACTTTAGCAAAAAAACCAAAAATCCAAAACAAATGAACAAAATACATGGCAAAACCTTTGTCCCTTAAGTTATGTGTGTCAGATATTTTTTCCCAGTGACAAAACTACAACAAGATAACCACAAGTCATCTCTGTCATGGAAGCAATAATCATGAATCTGAAATCTAGCCTGTACTTTATGTATATGTTTTCCCTTAAAGATTTTCATTCTATCATTGTTATTCAGTCCCTGCAGCTTAGTTCTACCTGGACATAGAGAACCTCCAACCTGGTGCTTTTGTAATGAAAATACTCAACAGATCAGGTTGCCTAGTAATCCATATAGGACTCATCTGATGTGTAAAAAATAACATGTTTAGGTTCTTCCAGGAACTATCTATTTACTCGGCTTTGGCAGCAAGAATTACATTAAGGCTGAAACTTAGCTGTGAAGATCAATACCAAATGGATTTATTTAGCATGAACAGGAGAAAATGGCAGAAGTGTCTGTTAACCTGATGACATTTTGTGCTGTTATTGAAAGTTCATTATTTAACTGATGTCTTTGCACTGGAAAGCTGAACTTTGAAATATTAGATATTCTGACTGAAGCAGAGGTTGTAGCCATAAGCCCTAAACACTTGCTATTTACTTTTCTGTACAGAAAATTCCTAAATATTGCTGCTGTGCCTCAGGATTTGGGCTGTACAAATTTCTGCATACTCTTTTCCCTTTATTCTGGTGCCTTTGCACATGCAATTTTAATTTTTTAGAATGGTTTGTTTCTGTGTCCAGGAACCTAATCTTTCCTTTTTAAAGGTTATATTTCAAGGACTCTAGCTCCAGATGGATGGTCTTGTTCTTTTTAACAGAAGTCATGACAACAGATAACTCATCTAGTTACACAGCAACATGGGCTGGTGCTGAGTCCCCAGTAGGGACAGAGTAGGACAGGGAGTCACACAGTTCATATGAGTAATGCTGTCCGAGAGGTTACAACAAATTGAAGATACATGTAGAAGGATCACCCAGCAGATCCAACACTTGCAGGGAAAATGACAGGGTGTAAAAGGGAGAACAGAACAAGAGGATCTGGGGCTTAAGATAAGGCCAACCTTATGTCTAGACACCTGTGGGATGTAGCCACATAATCTGCCCTGGGTTGGTGGACCAGCAATGAGACTGACTGGTTTCATTCATTATATGCAGCAGTGCTTTATATATGAGATTTAGTTTTTATTTTGATTAAACCTATGTTGATCTTTTTCAGATGAACTCAAAGGCTCCTGTTAAAATGTTCTGAAACAGTTATTTGTATTTGCATAATTTATTTGAATCAAATAGCAAATAAAGAAAAACAAACAAAAGACCCCCAAAACTTTAATGGCATCCTGCTGTAAGGCATTTCCAGTGGCGTTTCTGCACAAAGTTACTGTCATGGGTAATTAGGGAGGATCAGGACAGCTATACTTTGGCAGGTGCTTAGAGCTCCTGTTAATGAGGAGCTGCTCAGAACGCTGATGTTCTTCCTCGGGGAGGGATGCGACTATTGTTCCACTTTGTGGATGTTTGTTTATCCATCCACCAAGTGAAAGGCATCTGAATTATTCTCAGTTTGTGGCAATTCTTAATAATCCCACTATGCACATTTGTGTTTTGGGTTTTAGTGATGATAGGTTTTCACTTTTTTGAGCAAGTACGTAGAAGTGAGATTGCTAGGTTATATGGGATAATTTTTGACTCAATAAGAAGTTGTCAGATTGTTTCCCATAGTGAATATTTTCCATTTCCATTGTCAGTGTCTAAGATTCCTATCAGTCTGCATTCTTGCCTGATGTTGTTGGTAATTTTTTTTTTTTTTTTTTTTTTTTTCTGTACCAGGCAGTGAACTCAGGGCCTTGTGCTTGCCAGGCAGGCACTTATTCCACTGAGCTATATCCACAGCCCTATTGTCAGTATTTTTAATTTTAGCCTTTTAATAAATGGCATTTCATTGTGTACTTAATTTGAATTTCTTTAAGGACTAACGAGGTTAAGCATATTTGAATACACTCATTGGTCATCTGTATATCTTTCTTTAGTGAGGTGTCTGTCCAAATTTTTTCCTGGTTATCTTTGAATCTTAAAATCCTTATCTGGTTCACCTGCTTTTATTGACCTTCAGATTTCTATGTTTAACTCAACCTTTTAAATTGAACTTAGTTGCAAAGATAGGGTTGAATGTGCTACACTATTTTGTGTATAACCAGACATTTCAAACCTCTTGGAAGAATTACCTCTCCTTGGTACCTTTATTTCTTTTCCACTAATGCTTCTATCAACTCCAAGTCATATCTAGTTTCATTATCCCATCAAATACTTCACCAAAATCTCTAGTGACTTTTATACTATTAAGTACAACTGCGTTGTGTTTAACCTTTCCATAGAATTTGACATTCTCCTTCACTAAACACTTCCTTCTCTAGATTTTCATGAAATTCCTATCTCAGTTTTTCTCCCACTCATGTACTGAGCCCTCTTCTTTCTCCTTTGAAGGATCAAAATGCTTTTCCTACTTATTAAATACTGGAATCCTTCAAGGCTCATTAGCAGACATTCTATCTCTATTCTCCTCCTAAGTAATTTTGTTTATGCTTAAGGCTTCAGTAACTACATGGAGGCCTACATATTATAAACACATCAGCTCAGAGTTCTCCTCTGAGCTCCAGTCCATCTTCCTCCTTGATGTGTCAGTTTTAAACTGCACAGTCAGGACATATATCGTGATGATCCATGTAGAAGCTCATTATTTTGGTGTTCTCTATTTTGACTCATGGTTATTTCTGATATTCTACTTCCTTTCGTCTTTCAACATATGATGTTCCTCAATTGAATTCGTTTGCTAAATAGCTCACATATACGTTCTCATCTTCTTCTTTTCCTGCCACAATCTTAGGGTGAGCTAACACATTCTTACGTTAGGATTTTCACTATCATCTCCTACCTGAATGCCTTGAATCCCATATTCTCCTCTAGTTAGAATAAGCTCTTTCACAACCCCAACTGGTCATGTCAGTCTGTCTGCCTAAAACAATTTCTTTTCAGAATCATCCTAATCTTGGACCACAAAGTCTATCCGATCTGGCCCTTCCTTACCTCTCCAGGTGAATCAATAACTCACTCATTGTTTCAGTCACTTTTTGGTCACTGGTACACAGTACTTGATACCCACAATTTAAAGGAAGAGATGTTTATTTTGGCTTCCAATTTCAGTCCAGGGCTGGCTACGTCCAAGGCAGGAAAGGCATGGCAGAAGGGCACAATGAAGGGAAATCTGCTCATATTGTGGCAGCTGGGAAGTAGAGTTAGAAGGGAGGAACCGATCAAGAGATAAACTCCTCCAGGTTGTGCCTTCAGTAACTTACTTCTTCTGAGCAGATCCAACCGCCTCACACACAGCTACAAATGCATGGTCCAATCACCTTTTGAAAGCCCAACCTCTGAGTTCATGAGGATTTTGGGGATATTGTCAGGCTAATCCATAACATGCATGCACTCATTCAAAAATACTTATTAGGGTAGAGCTCAATGATACAATGCTTGCCTTACTATGGATGGGGCTCTGAGTCTCTAGTGCTCCAAAATAAAAACAAGAAACATTTATTGAGTGTCTACTTTATGTCAGGAATTGTCCTAGTTGCTGAGCAAATAGCAATGTACTTGTTTTCATGGAGATTATATTCTAGTGGGAAGAAACAGACATATAACATATACACATATAAAGTGTATACCATTGGAGTGGAGTTAAAATACACAAAACGTACCAGTATAAGAAGACAGGAAATTATAGGTGAGGTGTTATTTTAATGGAGTGACCATGACAGCCTCACAGAGAAGATGACATCAGAATAGACACTTGAAGAACAGAAAGAGTGAACCATGCTCAAATCCGATGGAAGAATATTCTAGGGTGGGGGAACAGAATGTGCCAAGAGTGAGGCAGGAGTGTACTTTTGCATAACATAGGACATTAGTAGGTTTTAAACAGAAAGCTGCCTCCTCTATAGATAATCTCTACACCAAATCTCCTACTGGACAGACCAGGGTTTTCTGAGATGTGCTAAAACCTGAACCTATTCTCTCCTCTTTCCTGACCCATTCTTTATAAGTGTTGGACCTGAATCATAATTTGAAGTTTCTCTGCCTCTTCCTCTTCCCTCTTCCCTATGAATCTCTTGGCCTTGTGACTGTATCTGAGCATCTGCTTAGAATGTTCTCCCAATGCAATCACCAACCACGAACACCTCCAAGGAAAAGCACTATATTCTTTCATTCTACTATTTCTTTAAATGCTAACATTCAACTGCACGTTGAATCTTAACAATTTTGTTAGGAAAATTATCCCTCTAATTTTGTGGTTCTCAAAGTTGTCTGCTATAAATTTGAGGGTCCACAAATTCTTCTGTGTTTTTAAAATTTGTATTTTATACATTGATACAATTGTACAACTAAGCATTATCCAAGTTTAAGGTAGAAACTCTGCCAGTCAGGGTCCAATAAAGAGAAAAAAATCACATCAACAATTATTTTTTAATTTTAAAAGTAAAAGAATGAAAACATTAGCAAACAGACACAAAGTAGCACAAGAACAGTACAAAAACTGAATTACAGATAAGGTGACAGGGAACTAACAATGGTTGTTGTATTACATATTGATAACTTCAAAGTGTATGTTCAGGGTAATGCATATAGACATACAAGACTTATCGAACAACTAATCATTGCCTGTTCCTTACAATAAAGAGTCATGAGACCATAGTGCAACCATGTTAGTCATCCTACATATACATACATACATACATAGCTATCCCTTTCTTCCTTTTCTCCTTCCCCTCATCGCAGTTGCTCTTTACTTTTGAACAGTTTCCTTTCATACCTCCTAATTTATATTCCCACTTTCAGGTTCTTACACTAATGATACAATGCACTGTTTGCACATACACATCTGGTTTATTTCATTTATAAGTATGGTCCCTAATTGTGACCATTTGCCTATAAAAGCCTCAAGTTTGTCTTTCTTTATAGCTGAGTAATATTCCGTTATGTAAAAATGCCACAGTTTTTTTATCCAGTCCTCTGTGATGGACATTTGGTTTGCTTCCACGATTTAGCTATTACAAATTGCGCTGCTATAAACATGGATGCACATACATCATGGTGATATGACCTTTTCAGATCTTCTGGGAAATACCCAGAAGGGGAAGAGCTGGGTTGAATAGACCCTCTAGACCTAGTTTGCTAAGGAATCTCCAAACTGATCTCCACAGTGGTTTCACTAGTCTGCATTCCCACCAGCAGTGCAGAAGAGTTCCTATTTCTTTACAGCCTCGCCAGCATTTGTTATTGGATGATTTCTTGATGCTGGCCAATCTTACTGGGGTGAGATGAAATCTCAGTGTGGTTTTTATTTGCATTTCTTTAATGACTAAAGATGTAGAACATTTTCTCATATATTTATTTGCCATTTGTATTTCTTTATCTGAGAAGTATGTATTCATCTCAGATGCCCATTTGTGGATTGAGTCTTTGAATTTAGACAGGTTCATGCTCTTTAATTCTTTGTATGTTCTAGATAGAGGATCTCTGTCAGAGAAGCAGTCAGCTAAGATTTTTTCCCAATTTGTGGGTTTTCTTTTTACTCTGCTGGTGATTTCTTTAGATGTGCAAAAACTTTTAAGTAAGATGTGGTCCAAGTTATTGATTCTTTGAAGTGTTTCCCTTGCAGTTTGATTTTTGTTCATGAACTCTCTGCCTACTCCTATGTCTTCAAGATTTTTTTCTACATTTTCTTCCAATAGATTTAGTATTTCTGTTTTAATATTGAGATCTATGATCCATTTTGACTTGAGTTTGGTGCATGGCGGTAGACTTGGGTCTATTTTCAATCTTCAGCAAGCCAATTGAAATTGGCAAGCCAGTTTTTCTGGCACCATTTATTAAAGAGGCTATCTCTCTTCCAGTGAGCTTATTTGGCCCCTTGGTCACATATTAGGTGGCTGAGTGTGTTTGTGGCTGTGGGTGCATCTTCCAGTCTATTCCATTGATCCTCAGGTCTATTTTTTAGCCAGTACCAGGTTGATTTTATTATAGTAGCTTTGCAGTATAATTTCAGATCAGGGATTGTGATTCCACCTGACTTGTCCCTGTTGCTCAGAATTGCTTTTGCTAATCTGGGTCTCTTCTGGTTCCATATGAATTTGAGGAATGTTTTCTCTAGATATGTGAGGTATGCTAATGGTAGTTTAATGGGAATTGCATTGAATCTGTACAACAATTTTGGTATTATGGTCATTTTCACAATGTTGGTTCTTCCTAACCATGAGCAGGGAATGATTTTCCATTTATTGAAATCCTCTTTAATCTCTTTTTTCAGAGTACTGTATTTCCCACTGAATAAATCTTTTACATCCTTTGTTAGATTGATTCCTAAATATTTCAATTTCTTGGATGCTATTGTAAAAGGTATGGTTTCCTCAATTTCTCTCTCAGTCTGTTTGTTGTTTGTATATAGGAATGCTATTGATTTTTGGGTGTTGACTTTGTATTCAGCTATTCTGCTGAATTTGTCAATTAATTCCAGGAGTCTTCTTGTGGAGTTTTGGAGTCTTCCATGTAAAGTACCATGTCATCTGTAAAGATTGATAGTTTTGCTTTTTCCTTTCCTATCCTCATTCCTTTTATTTCTCTCCCTTGTCTAATTGCTCTGGCTAGTGCTTCCAGAACTATGTTGAATAACAGTGATGACAGTGAACATCTTGTTTTGTTCCTGACTTTAATGTGAAGTTTTCAGTTTTTGTCCATTTAGTATGATGTTGGCTTTTCGTTTGTCATAGATAGCTTTGATCAGATTGAGGTAGAGGCTATCTATTCCTATTTTTTCTGGGGCTTTTAACATGAATGCATGTTGGACTTTATCAAAAGCTTTTGCTGCATTTATTGAGATGATCATGTGGTTTTTGTCTTTGGCTCTATTGATATGGTGTATTACATTAATTGATTTGTGAATATTGAACCATCCCTGTATTCCTGCAATTAATCTAACCTGGTCATGGTGTATAATTTTCATAAGATTCACTGCATTCTATTTGCTAGTATTTTATTGAGTATCTTTGCATCTATGTTCATTAGGGAGATTGGTCTTTAGTTCTATTTGTTGTTTGGTTCCTTCTCTGGTTTTGGTATCAGTATAATACTTGCCTCCAGAAATGAGTTAAGGAGAATTACTTCCTTTTCAATTTCACTGAAGTGTTTGAGGAGTGTTGGCATTAAATCTTCACTGAAAGATTTATGAAATTCTGCTGTGAATCCATCAGGGCCTGGACTTTTCTTTGTCAGTAAGTTTTTAATGATGTTTTCAATCTCATTAATTGATATTGGGTTGTTCAGGATTTTTATATCTTCCTGGTTCAACTTTGGTAATTTGTACATTTCTAGGCATCTGTCCATTTCCTCTGAGTTTTGTATCCTATTGGAGTAAAGAACCTCAAGGTAGGTATTAATGATCTTTTGAATTTCTGTAGGATCTGTAGTGATTTCATCCTTTTCATTCCTTATTGCGTGAATTTGAGTTCTTTCCTTTCTTTTTTGATAAGGTTGGCTGGAGTTTTATCAATTTTATGTGTTTTTTCAAAGAACCAACTCTTTGATTCACTTATTTTTTGTGGAGTTTTCTTCATCTCAATTGCATTAATTTCTGCCCTAGGCTTTATAATCTCCTCCCTTCTTTGGGCTTTGGGCTTGACTTGTTCTCCTTTTTCTAAGAGTTTGAGGTGTAGCATTAGGCTATTTATTTGCTCTCTTTCTGTTTTCTTTATGTGTGAGTTCATTGCTATAAATTTCCCTCTCAGGACTGCTTTCATTGCATCCCACAGATTCCAGTAGGTTGTCTTTGCATTTTCATTTGTTTGTAGGTATTTTTTAATTTCTTCTTTAATTTCTTTTGTGACTCATTGGTTGGCGAAGAGGTTGTTGTCTAATTTCCAAGTGTTTATAGGGTTTTTGGAATTCTCTTTGTCATTAATTTCCAATTTCATTGCATTGTGGTCAGGTAATATGCATGGGGTAATTTCAGTTCTTTTGCATTTAGGTAGGTATGCTGTATGAGCTAGAATGTGATCTGTTTTAGCGGAAGTCCCATGTGCAGCTGAGAAAAATGTGTATTCTGATGTTATGAGGTGGAACACTCTGTGTACGTCTACTAAGTCTATTTGTTCACACATTTGGTTCAGGTCTTTTATATCTTTGCTGAGTTTTAGTCCAGTTGACCTGTCTCTTTGTGTCAAAGGGATGTTTAGTTCACCTGTTACAATAGTGTTATTGAATATTTGGTTTTTTATGTCCATTAAGATTTGCATTGCATAGTTTGGTGCTCCAGTATTTGGTGCATACATGTTTAGGACTGTTATCGCTTCCTCTTACAGCTTTCCTCTAACTAGTATATAGTGGCCTTCTTTGTCTCTTTTGATTGTTTTTGGTTTGAAGTTTACATTGTCTGCAAACATAATAGCTACCCCTGATTTTTTCTGGGAACCTATTGCGTGGATAATTGTTTTCCACCCTTTGACTTTCAGTTTGTGGATTTCCTTTTGAGTAAAGTGTGTTTCCTATATACAGCATACTGTGGGATTTTGTCTCTTAATCCACTCTGCCAGTCTGTTTCTTTTGACTGGTGAATTGAGGCCATTTACATTAATGGTTATAACTGTTATATGTTGGTTTATTCTTTTCATGCTGTTTACTTGCTGTTGCTTTCCTACTTTTGCTGTTTAATTGCTTGTTCTGCATAAGGGTTCCTTTCTGTTGTTGTTCTTGAGATTGTGGTCTCTTTCTCTGTCTAGAATATCTTTTAGTACTTTTTGTAATGTTGGTTACACACTCATGAAGTTCTTCAGTTGTTCTTTGTTGTGGAAATAATTTATTTCTCCACTGAATTTGAAGGATAGTTTTGCAGGATACATCAGTCTGAGTTAGAAGCTGTTTTGCTTCAGAATCTGTAATACCTCGCTCCAAGTTCTTCTTGCTTTCATGGTTTCTGTTGAGAAGTCTGCTGTGATTCTGATGGGCTTTCCTTTATAGGCGATCTGTTTCTTTTCTCAGGCAGCTTTTAATATTGTGTTCTTTTGCTGGATATTTGGGATCTTGACTATTATATGTCTGGGTGTGGTTTTATTTTGTTTGTGGCTCATTGGAGTTCTATATGCTTTGTTTACTTGCACATCAGTATCTTTTAACATGCTTGGGAAATTTTCTGCTATTATTTCTGCAAATATTCTTTTTATGTCATTTGTGTTGCCTTCTCATGTTTCATTTATTCCTATTACTCAGACATTATTTCTCTTTGCTTCATCTTGCAGCTGTTGGATTGATTTTTCCTGGTTCCTTGATGACTTTAAGAGATCCTTCCTTTCACAATAGTTAGCTGTCATGCTGTCTTCAAGATCTGAAATTCTAACTTTGGCTTCATTCAAGCAGTTCTCCAAGCTTTCAGTGGAAGTTTTGATTTCCTGGAAATCTCCTTGAGTCTGTTTCATGTATTCTAATTCATTTCTAAATTGTTCATGTAACATTTCCTTTTGTTGCCTTTGATCTTCTATTCTTTTATATGTTTCTTCTCTGTATGTGCAAAGCATTTCTTTCATTATTAGTTTCATTTTATTTTTTGCCTGGGAGATTATTTCAGATTTAATCTCTTCTATGGCCTGATGGAGTTGTTTCTTTATTTCAGAAGTGATCATTTCAGAAATTTTAGTTATGTGGCTTCTTATTTGTCCTATGTCATTGTCTGCTGTACTTGTTCTGGCTGGAGCTGTGTTCTGAGACTGCATTTTGCTCCTATTTCTTGTCATTTTGAATGTCAGATGACAAGTGCTCAGCTACAAACTACCCAGGCAGCTCACAAAGGACTCTAGGGACCCTAGTTTACCTGGATATCAAACTAATCCTGAAGTGGTAGCAGACTGTGGACCACTGGGCCCAGGGACCCTAGGCAGTTGCTGGGGTGCATGGCTCAGACCATACCTGTAATGGTGGGGGAGTGCTGGGCTTCAGTACTAGAGTCTCCAGTCTATGGATGGGAAGTATGTGGGTCTCAGCCTTTAAGCTGATGGTACTTAGGCAGGGGCTGCTGCTTCAGGATCCTCACGTAGCTGGTCATGGGGGAGCAGTCCTCACCTCCCAACTCCGAGGATCCCAGGGCCTGAGGCTGTTTCCACACCGCAGGTCTCAACCACCAACAGGGACGGGCCATTCCAGTCTGAACTCCTCCCTAAGTCTAAGGCGTGGAGCAGAGCCCAGGTGCAGGTCTTATTGGAGCAGAAGAGTTCCACTGAAAAGCTATGCTGCTTATGTGGTGCCACAGGCCACATAAAAAATTTGAGAGGAAAAAAAGTGTAAGAAATTATAAATTGCTAAACTGTAGCTAACCACCAAAAGTAGCAAAAGGATTCTAAATGACAAAAACAGCACATGCAAAAAGAAGCTGTGGCCTTTAGGGAAAACGAGCAAGGAAGGAACTCACCCAGACTGAGATTCAGACTTCATGGATTATAGTATGTCTGCCAGAGACACGTAATTTACAGATAGTATGGAAACTGACCAGAGGGCATAGACTGGAGATGGTAGAAAAGAATGGCTCACGGAGTGACAGAGAAATTTGGCAAAAGGCATGGGTGGGTCCGAGCTGATCCATAGGAAAAACTTGCTGTGTGGTTAAAGAAACTCTGATGTAGATTACTGCGGTTGCATGAGAGCTGTTGATGAGTTAGTTCCACCAGGAGTTTCCTTCCTGATGTATCAGCAGCTGCTCTTGAAGCATGATACTGGTACCAGGCCTAAAAGACCATTCCTCTTGCTGGGTTTACTGTTCTTCCAGTGTTCTGTACTGACAAAGCCTAATGGGGATCCAGCTAGTACTAGATAAATGTTCAGAGGGTCCAAATTCAGTGTCACAAAGCAGGGAAGAGAAAAGTACACTTGGAGGCAAGAAGCAACAATTTATCATATTCACATGTTCAGGCCAAGTAATGTCCTGGGATGTCACAGTTGGCAATATAAATACTCCCTCCAGTCCCTCACCACTTCCATGCACACTGATCGATAGCCTGATTTTTTTCCAACAGTAGGTGCCTGTACGTTTGTTTCAGAGGGTTGCCCTCAGGGCACAAGAGCTTGCCTGCCTGGTACTTGGTAATTTGTCTCTTCCCAGACAGCTTTTATCTAGTGACTAGTGGATGCCATGGATATGTGAGTATACATATTCAGGCTCCCTCCTGCTAGATCAGGAGGACTCTGGAGTGTGACACATACCTGGATCCCATGAGCAAACCAGCGTTATCCTCTGCAGGACTTTCCTTGCTGTCCGACCCTTACTTGCCTCTTTTCTTTGCCTGCCCCATCTCTCCACTTCTCTACTTTGTCTTTCACTTCTTAAATTCCATCCGTTAGAATCCTTGTCTTGGAGAGTGACTTTGGATAACTTAAATGATTTCTATGCTTTATAATTGAGAACTTTGCAAGAGCGTGAAAAGAGAATAGTAGAGATAGAGTAGAGTCACCATGTAACACCTGATTGTAAGAAATGGTGAACTAAAAGAGTTAATAGCACAGGTACAGTGCCCTTAAGTTCCATAACTGTGGTATGAATCAAAGATTGGCATAGACTAGGTAGTGGCTCTTACCAAATCATGCTGGATCTCTAGCAGTAAGGGTATAGTAGTAAATATATAATGAAAAAAATTTTATGTTCCCAAGTTTAGCAATGACTATTTAATCTAGATTTCAGTAATGTCACAATTATCTTAGGATACAAATGATCCTGGCCTTGCAGAGATAGTAGAAAATATCTTAATAAAGTACCGTCATAGAAGTACATATTGGCAGAGTTTTTATTAAGTATAAGGTTAGAAACAGCCTGGAATTCATTAATACTATTTTGTAGAATATGTGTATGCAAATAGTTATTTCTTACTCCAATATTAGAAAAAGATTAAAAGTGAAATTATTTCTGAAGTTAATGCATTTTTTTTCTTAAGTACAATAGCATGTTTCAGCAGACCAGTCAGATCTATGATACCAAAATTGATACTAATTTAAATTTAATTAACTTCATAGTTTTTTGTGTTCAACTTAAGTATAGGTTAGGTCTTGTCACTGTATATGAGCTAGAAGCATACGGAGTTTATAATTAATTTTATATCTGCGTATGTTAAAGTAGTATAATATAGTGGAGATATTAATAGTCTTAATAATGTATTTCATTAAGTTGTGTCATACATTAATAAGATGTAAGAAACAGTTCTTTAATCAGTTTAAGTTCACTTAGTCCATTTTGTTTAAAGCATAGTATCAAATTGTAACTTAGATTTGTGATTCTTGGGCCTCAGCTGGACCTGCTGAATCAGAAACTCTGAGGTGTGATGCCAGAGCCAGTGTTCAACAAGCCCTGCAGATGATGCTGATGCAAAACAAAGTTTGAGATAAGATCTTTCCCTTCCTCCTCTTTCAGACTTTCATCCTCCTGTGGTTCTCTTCACAATCCTTACACTTCGTAAACCGTCAGTGGTGCTCCATTCAGCTGCGAATAGGTTCTTTCTGGAGCATATATTATGCTGTGTGCCCAACAGTTTCCTCTTCCGTATAATTGGAAAAATAATAACCACACCGTTCATCAAGTTGTTGTAAAACTAAGTATACACGGTGAGGGCCACTATTGTTATCAGAGTGTCACTGGTGTCACTTACTGCTGCCATCGGTAGTCACATCTTCCATTGATCAAAAAATTAATTACAAATGTGTTACGAGTTTGAGAAGTGTCCTTCTCGGCAGAGCATGGTGCTCAATTTATTAGCTCCCTTTCATCAGGTACCTCACCTGTGTTAACTCTAGATGTGCCTGTCCTTGACTGTGAATTAAGAGTGAGTGATGTGGAGAAGCAGGGAAGGATTTACCCTGGGAGGGGCTAGCGGCAGCACTCACATCTCTCGCTTCCCATGAAGAAACTGAGCAGTTCAGGCCTTGAACTCTATTTCCAGATTCAT
This sequence comes from Dinomys branickii, assembly GCA_004027595.1. NCBI lineage: Eukaryota > Metazoa > Chordata > Mammalia > Rodentia > Dinomyidae > Dinomys > Dinomys branickii. Next base: position 25,201 of record PVLD010001837.1, read on the forward strand.
CTCTCATCACCTTTTGCTCCTACAAAGCTGCTGTTTTCATAGCCCTGGAGCCTTTACTATTTTACAAGTACACCACACCATTTCATGCTTCTTTATCTGCTCTTAGACTATTCCCTCTGCTTGAGGCATTCTTCTTGTCAATTGTTTTACTGAAAGGAATCTCATTTACCCTATAAATATAATAATTCTTCCCAGAATTAATTTCTCAGTATTGAGGATTAGATATTAATTGGATGGCCAACTGGAATTCTGAACAAGATTACTGAAGTGAGATATTTAGATGTTAGGGAAAGAGACTGACAGAAATTACAAAACTTGATATTAGCTTTACATAACTCAGATATTATAATTGACTGGAGAATAATTGTTTTAGCATTATGACATAGATGGTTTAGAACAGATTATTGATCAAAAGGAGCACCATAGAGAACCAAGAGGTTTACTGCTGCATATTGCACACAGCCCAGTTCTGGACATTGCGCTGGCCCTCTGCCCTCTCTCATTTGTGTAACAAAGGTCTGCAGCAACCATGGTCATCAATTTTAGGGACTCTAATTAATGCAATTATACGTGTAGCTTGGCCAAGTGAATATGCGGGTTCAATTGACTAAAAAACCTTTGTGATTCTCTCTCATTGACATCTATACTCTTTCTATCTTCCTGCACACAAAAAACGAATGTGGAACTTCAGTGACCATCGTGAGACAAACTGTAGTAGTAAGTTTGAAGCTAAAACTGAGGGAAGCATAAAGGAGAGGTAAAATCTCTGGGTCCTCGATGATATGGCTGAACTACTAATCCATCAGCCCTTTATTCCATGGAAGTTCCCTACACAGAACCCTGCAGTTAATGCATTTATGGCTAGATAGACCAAGATATTATTGGTGGCTTTGAGGCTCTTTGTCTGAACTCAATGATATTAAAAATAATATATCACCTTTAATGCTTGAGGCAGTTTGAACTTTTCCAAAGTTATTACTTGAAGAGAAAAGGACTCTGGTATCCTATAACATACATGCCCATATTACTCCTGATCATCACTGTATTGGGTGTGGTCATACAGTGGCAGTGACACCCCTGTGAAGACAGGCAGCATACGTGTCGTGTTTGTAGAGGTTAGCTGTGTCCTAGTGTGTAAAAGGGACTGAATATGTTTTCATCACACTTAAGTGTAATTTTCTTTTATATTTATGTTCTCTCTCTCTAAATGAATTTAATGGCACTTGAGCAAAAGACAGAATGAGCATGCTTTTATATTCTCCGGTACCTAGTATAAGGATTAGGGCTTAGTTTGGTACCTTTTATAAGAACTTCAACATAGCTAGTTGATAATAACAATTGCTGTGGTAGTTATCACTTATTAAGCACCCACTCTGTGCTAGTTAGTACTCTTGATACAATACTCCACATATATTATTTCACTTAGCACTGACTTTTCAAGTAATAAGTATTATCTCTAGTTTCCAGATGAGAAAACAGAGTCTTGTGAGGTTAACTAGGTTGTGCAACATTGCAGCTGTCATAAATGCAAGATGATCAGTTTAAACTCTAATCCTTCTTGCTCACTGATAAACATGGTAATAGTAATGTGATGTAATTGCTCTGAAAGTTAATGATATGTGAATTTATTCCAAAAAATAAATGGAGTCCTTGGGGAATTTATTTTAAGAGATAAAAATGAGTCTGATGATTTCATCCGTTCCAGGGGATGCCAGTCTGACCCAGACACTCCCCCCGCCCATGTTCTGGGATGGCCTGGAAACAGGCAGCAACATGGACGCCAGAGGGGGGAGACACAGTGAGAGTCAAAGTACTGAGAAATATGCTCATGTGCTGAGAAGCCACTTACTGGGACTTCTGCCTTGCTGTCATGTCTCCACAAGAATGAAGCTTGAGAAAATCACACTAAGAGGCCCATGTCCGTTCATCAGGGATTTAATCATGCAGCAATCCTTACCCCCTGCAGGAGGCTCAGCATATATAAATGGACAGGCACTTCACCTATGCAGATGAACAAACTATACACATGAAAAGATGGCAAACAAACAAGGTGATGTATGCTAAAGTTGAAGGAAGGAGGCAGGAAGCGAATGGGTTCTGTGGGTGCCTGCGCGTGGGAAGGACCAGTGCCCGCACAGACCAACACAGACCCAGAAGCAGGCATGAGGTCACCTACACTCACTGAGCCTTCTCCTTCCCTGGGCTCTTCCTCTTACTGGATGCCTTATGAAAATAGGACTTTTAGCTTCTCTCATAGACCACAGATAGGTGACCTAACCCAGAGGCCTATATCCTATATTTTGGGTAAAGATTCTCCAGCCTTTCCACTCCTGTTATTTCTTAGAATCTTCTGGGCAAAGAAAAGAAGACCTCAACATAAAAACCTTGCTCAAGGCAGCTTCTCACATCTCTGGTCATCAGTTCATCAACTGTGCTCAGGTATAGGTATTTGCAGAATATGCTCTAGAATTCCAGCATAGTCTGGTTAGTAACTGTAGCAGTGATGAAACACACTGCTCATATTTAGGATGAAGTGCTTCTCACCTGGCTCTATTGAGTCAGAAATACAGCCTCATTCCCTCTGATCTGAACCTGTACATTTTGCAAGAACAAGGCTTTCTTTATCCCAGTTACACAACCCCACCAAAGTGCCCACATCCAGTTGTCCCATAGATGGAGGGCTCCCGATGTACTGCTGAGTCAGCTTCATCTGTAGAGGTTTGCACTTATAATACGTTTCAATCATTTCTCAAACTAATATTTTCTTCAAATTCAGGCTAATAAATTTGGCTTTGCTGTTGGGAAGACGGTGCACCACAGGGAAATGAGGGTGTTTGGAAGAAACATGGAGAAAAATAAGCACGTAAAGATGTACATTGATCTGTTATACATTTTTTCTAACAAAAGTAGCTTTTAACTTTGGTTTTGCAATACATATTTCCCCAGTGTCTGGAGTTAATCTGATATATGATCCACAACGCTTAGCATTTTCTCTATTATCCAAAAACACTTCCTTCAGGCCTAGAACACAGGCTTCGCCTTGGCCTCCCAGATACAGGCTCATAAATGCAGAGTGACTGGCGTGATATTGTCTGTTTATATCAGGGGTGCTGTTAGGTTTGACAGACCTCTTGCTAGCTGCCACTAAGCATCTACTCTGAGTATGATGAGGTAGTTTATATTCAACAGGACTTCAGATTTCAAAACTCTGGGTATTGATTTTACCAAGAAAATTGTCTGATTTGTCTGAAGTTGGTTCTCAGTTGCTTAAGATCCTTTAGGGGGAAATAAGGATGGTTAAAGTTGTAATAAGCAGAGCTTTCGCCTACTTCTTAAATATCTGTCCTCTTCGAAGCCATTGCTCAGAGGCAAGACAAAACACGCAGCGCCCCACGAGGTCATTGCTGGCACTGCATGATGACTCTACCTGGAGAGCAGTCATGAGACAGCAGGCAGTGCGCAGCAGTGTGGGAAGGTGGTAGGAGTCATCTCCTACACTGTTGACACTGGCTTTGTGCTTCAGTGGGGACTTCGACACACAGTAGCAGAAAAGCCAAGCAGAAAAATTTTATTAATGTACAGGTTAACAACCAGGAATTACACAAGTACAAAGGAGGAATTCAGAAGAAGGAAATAAATAAAAGTTAAACTGTGTAGCCTAAACTCAGAATGTGACAGAAGTAGGTAGATCAGACTAAAGTATAGGGGACATTGCTCTAGGACAATAGTCCTTGGAGTTTAGTGTCCTCAAATCTACAGGCTTGATAACACACCTAATTAAAAGCCCCATCTCATTTCTGGTTTAATAAATCTGAAGTAGGGCATAAGAAATTATTCTTCTAACAAATTCTCAGGCAATACATCTGGTGTGGGGCCTAGGACTACACATCAGAAATGACTCCTCTAGGATTCTGATAGTTGGCAAAAGGCCCTATATTAAAAAGTAATTTTTTGGAGAGCGGAGTGTTTCCTAAATTCAGAGCCCACAAGGTTGGCTGGAGGCTGATCCTGACAAGGCAGAGGGATCTGAATAAAAAGAATGGGAAATGTAAATGCAAAATATCTGCTTTCTAAGGCAGAGTAGGAAACTATAGGGGCAAAAACGGGAAGAATTCCATAGATGGAAAGCAGAGAACTTAGCCCAGAGGAAGTTATGTTGGAGCATAACATCATTGCCACTGATACAAGGTCACCAGAGAGCAGTAGGTCACCAGCGAGAGGTGAGAACTGGGATAGACTAGGGTAGAAGAAACCAAGGTGGGTGCAGGATTCCATTGCAGCTGAAGATTCAGGCCCACTGTAATACCTGGGGTTAGATTTAGAAGTAAGTCAGGCATAAAGCAGGCAGACAAATCCAGAATGCTCAAGTCAGGGCAGAGGGATTGGCAGATGGCCCAAAATGGGAAGATTCCTGGAAACTGGAGAATCGTAGCATAGGAACGAGATACAGACAGGGAACCACGGCACAGGCTCAGCACAGGGTTCAGAAATTAGGCAGAGAAGGGTGAAAGGGACTCCCAGAAGCAGGTGCAGGAATCAGAAAGAGGAAGATCATTTGCCTGCTGAATCTCAGCACTTCCCAAGGTACCAGGAATCAACATTAAGCATGGGTGGTCTGGATGCACCAGGTGTGTGGCTGCCTCACACTGCTCACCACACTGGCTGTGCAGCTATGACCAGTGCCTGTCCCACGTGCACTGCGTGGTTTCATGAGGGAGGATGGAAAGTCCTTGTGTCCAGACTATTTCAATTCAACGCTAGTTCTTTTAGATAATAATTAAGTGTCCTAAATTCTGTTATTTTCTTGCCTGGAATTGGTGCAGCATGGATGTTTGCAGAGCCAGAAAAACATCACTTTTTGTGTGGAGGCCACAGTTCTTTGTACACATTAGAAAAAGACCTATCTATAGTGAAAAAAAATCTATCTGGATACACATATGCACGCAAATATATGTATATATAATTCATACATACATGCATCTATCTATTTATCATCTATCTATATCTATCATCTATCTATCGTGTATCATCTATCTGTGAGTACCTATCCCACCCCACACAGGTCATGGAATGAGCATATATCACCCCAGCAACACTGAACGGCAATACGCCACGTTCCCTCAACCATGTGTCTATTACATTCTGATTACAGTTGTTATGGTTGATACATTGTGTCAACTTGGGGAGTCTAGAGGTTTAGCTGAGTGACTCAGGAGGAAGCCAGGGTGCTTACTTTGTATACATCCTGAGCCTGTGGAAGAGGAGGGCATGGAGATTGTGTGAGAGGTGCACGCCCCCTGGGTGGGGCTAGGCTGTTTACAATGTAAGGGAAGGAAAGAGGGTGCTTGCTGCCATTTCTCCTTTTTGCTGGTTGTTTTTTGCTGTGCTCTGCTGCCATAAACAGTTTGCCCTCTTCCATGTGCCACTCTGCCTCTGAAGCAGCCAAGTGTGGACTGAAACCTCCGCAAACTGTAAGCTAAATAAACCTTTCCTTTCTTCATTTTGGGTGTTGGGTATTTTGTCTCAGCAACAGGAGTAAAGTAACCAAGACATGGTAATAGATATTACAGCTCTACTTTTGAACAGAACATTCTTGGTCTTTACGAACCTCTCTGTGTTTTGCTTTCCTCAGTTGTCATACCACATGGGGAAGTGAACATTAAGTGAGAAGGTAGATGAAAAACATAAGCTGGCGGAGGGTAAATTCTCAGTATGTGTCAATATTCTTTGTTGTCACTGTTCCCTTGCTACCATATTCATGACACAATAAATCCCTGGTAACTGGAGAATTTTTATATTGACTCAGTTCTTTCTGTCCTTATCTAATAGGGCTGTGACCAATGCCAGTGTCACCCGCATCCTAGCACAGGGCTATGAAGCCCCCCAAGCTCCTAAATGTACATAAATAGACATCATGACTAGAAAAAAAAGGCTGCCCCAAGAATATTAAACTACTCAATTGTATAAAAATTGATTCTTATGACTTCCAGAACATAGAGGTAAAATAATACAATAGAGAACTCTGGGGAAGAAAATCTCTTGACAAAGTGTGCCTGGCTTTACATTAACAGGATTGTTGCGCTTTAGGTAGGCTTAATACATTTGAAACACTTTTATTTCTTTCAAAGAGCAGCATGACAGGAACAGGGAAACTGAGGAGGAAAACAGCCTTACCCACCTTATAGAAATCAGACATAAGAGGAGCTGTGAGGGGCATTTGCTTTCTGACCCACAGGAGAGCAAAGAGCAAGAACACCTGATGTTCTTGAGGCCAAACTTTCAGCAAATCAACTTCTAACATCATTTCAGATAATGGCTTTACTGAGAATCATAAGGGGCTTAGGACGTTAAAAATAACATCAGGGCTCTCAGAGAACAAGTTTTGATCACTAACGAATCTAGTTTCCCTGTTATCCAAGCCACTAAGGTAGATGTCCTTTGAGCTTCTGTTTTCAAGAACAGGAGACCATGGAATGAACCAGCCATGATCCAAGGGAGACGTCCTAGAAATGATTCATTTTTTGGAAATGAGGACCTAGGGTGACACTGCCAATGCCAGGAGCTTTCTCTGCTGCTTTTGACAGGTCTCCAGGAACTTGACAGTGGCCTCATTCTGGTATCAACTATTCTAATTTTGTTGAAAAGGAAAATTTTGAAAACTGCATCTCTGTGGACTGTGTATAAAAGAGGGAAACTAAGTTTAGTATCAGACACCCTTACTCCTTTGGATTAGGAAGAAAATACCCCATAGGAGTCTTTCATCATAAAAGTCACTTTACTAGTTCGTGTGTGTTGTTCAGTGGCGGGCCTGTAGCTCAAAATGGTAGCCCTTCTGCTTTGTAAACTGCCTTCAAGGTTAATTCATAACACTCATAGGTTAATTAATCTGTGTCTTTTAAAAATCATACCTTCTTTATAGTTCAAACCACTTAAAATCATCACCTACTCTCCCTACTCCAAATTGTTCTAAATTGGGTCCAGTACTCAAAGCACCCTTCCAAAGTATGGTGGAGTATCACTTAAAAATACACAAAAGAAACTTCTTTAAAGATAATCCCAAGCAGTAACACACAAAAATATCTAGAGCAATATCAAAATCACTGGAATAGACTATAATATGTAACCTACCAATACAGTATCTCAGAAGGGGGAGTCTCATGGTTGCATAAGCTCAGGTATGTTTGTTGTGCTAAAGAATATTAAATCCTCTTGCACTCACAATGTCTGTGGGTAGTGATAATATGTTGTACATTTTATTAAGGCTAGAAGAATGGGTTTGAGTACTTTCATTATAGAGAAATGATAGATATCTCTGAGGAGATAAATATGTTTTCCCTGATTTGAACATTAAGCAGTGTATACATGTATTGAAACATCATAGGGACCCTAATGAATATGTACAACCTTCTGTATCAGTTAAAGTGATCTCTGCTATGCACCTCATCAGAAAAGCCTTCATAGACAGCTTATCTGGAAGAGTTCCTGAACACGGATATGAGGATATGACAGCTGTTTCCTTTGCCTGCTTTCTTATTTTTCTTATCATGTGTCATTACCTGATATTGTATCTTTGACAATTTATTTATGGTTTTCTTATCCATGAAGATTAAGTGCACGAGGATGAGAAGTATTTGATTTAACTGCTAAATTCCTGGCATTTTAACTAGCTCCCATCATATTTGGGCTTTTAGTAAAATGTTTGTGGAATAAATGCACAAATGATTAATATTTTACTTCTCCTGGTTTATTTCTGGACACTATGCTTCAGTCGTAATTACCTTGGATTATTCTCCTTGCACGTGTGCGAGGCTGGTGGGACAGAGATGCCTGTGCCTGTTCATTAAGCAGTGAGAACTACGTCTCAAGATGTAATATACTGCTCCTGATCATACTGCTCACAGTGCTGAGCAGGGCTGCCTGTCTTCATATTCCTAGTTCAGGTCCCACATTGGCCACTTAGAGCAAGGCATAAATACAAGCTACGCTTTTGTGCGCAGCTGCAGGTCACCTTATTGGCAGAGTGTTCTATAATGCTGCTTTGGCATTAACAACATAGTTTCTCTCCACTTTAAAAGATTGCTTTCACTGTGGAACGTTTTATAAACAAAATATCTGACTATAGTTCTCAGTATAAAAAGAAAAAATGAAAATAATCTTACCACTTGTAACCAATCATACAGATGTAAATATACCAAATAGCATAAATTAGCATAACACAGAACACTGTCTTCTGAAACAGTCTCTGCCTTAGCGCCCCCCACCCCCCAGTCGCTCCTACCATGGAGGTTTAATTTGCAAATATTTTTACCCCTTGTTTTATTTGTACAGGGCTCTCACTATGCACCTAGTTCATAAACACTTCACATTACTGAAAAGTGTTTTCTGCAATTTGATGCCTCTTGGCCACATTTTACTGGCAGTTTCCATAGCAAATTTTACATCAGAGTCTACATAGCTGTGCAGTGTGTGAACAATGAGCTGTTCTCCACCCTGTGAATGAAGAAGTGGAAATGCAGTTCAGAAAGTTGATCCCAGCAATTGGCAATAATTCTGAGGCTGCTGCCACATTTCCCTGCCTGACACGGTGTCTTGGAAACTTACAGCACCATGGCAGTAGGTGGTGGCCAATGCGCCTGTGTTCCCGATAACGTTTGACAGACACCCCAGGCTTTCAGCACTCATAGCCATGTCACAGATGATGACACTCAAGGGCCCAAATGGTGAGTAACCATAAAATCCTGGGAGCTTTGCCTTCTCACATGACTTGTTGCTGTGCTCATATTCATGGAAAAGCTATTCTTCTTGTTTTGGTACCGGGAATCGAACTCAGGACTTTGCACTTGCCAGGCAGATGCTATTCTTCCTTTGCACACAGCTTTGCTTACAACTTGCAGTGTTACTCTGGTAACACAAGCCACGTGTTACATATGTATCTCTGTATCTACGCATCTATCTATATGTATCTAACTATCATCTGTGTATCTATGTATATATCTCAGGACTATGAATATTGACATTTTTTCCTTTACTCTCATTAATATTCACTATGAAATTGGTTCATGGATAGTAAACAGCACAGAACAAATGCTGAGTGCATTCACAATTCTCTATATTTTGCACATAAATATATTTCTTTGTGATACAGGTAGACTTTTCTAGTTAATCTCCTATCCTCACAGTGAATCTGTAATTATTATTGAATTTAAAATTTTATAGGCAAAAGGAGGAGAGTTTAATATTTAGAAATGGAAGTAATCAATGTAAAAATAAATATTCTCCTAACATACACATATGAACATTGAGAGAGAAAGTAAAGAGAAATCTCTACACTGTGCTGGTCTGAATAGAACGTAGTCTCTTAAAAAAGGAGTAAATATAGTGAAAAGAGATTACTTTTTATTTTCAGGGAATAAGGATATAAACTATTGGTGAATATTTGTGTCTGTTCTCAAAATAATGGATATTCTTGCTGCATTGTTGAAAGCCAAATGTCTCTAAAGCAACTGGTCTCTTGAGAGTGCTCTATTTATGAAGAAAAGCTATTTTTTCTTATCTTTCTCCTACCTGAAATTTACATTATATGGAAAGATCTCACTTCTAGAAGAGATATAAGGGAAAAGGCAATCTTTGGAGTTTCTAGAGCTATTCTGACACTGGCAGTCAAAAACCTGGATTCATATGTGCCTCCTTTTCTTTTCAGGTGAGAAGACAGATCTGGAAGGATGCCGTGATTTTTACAGTCAATCGAAAGTTATGCTTCTTCGCCTTTACCAGGCTGAGCACAAACTCATGGTAAGATGATTGTTTTGCTCACCATAATCAAACTTGATATTGTCAAGGGAGTGTACCCTACCGAGCAATAGTATTATTCAGGCAGAAATGTATATTAATTAAAAATTGATAAAGAACACAGGAAAAGCTTGTATGTGTCTTCCTTCACAGACTGGTTTCTTAAAGCAAAGTATTTGCAGTTGTCAGATCTTTATAATTTTCAGTCACAACTAACAGGAGGAGAACACCTCTGTTATGTTCTCCTGTGTCCTTCACAGTCATAGGTGAATATGTGCCAGAAAGACAGCAGTGAAAGTTCATTTCTCCTTTGCGACTCATTCTGATCACTAGAGACGTCTAATTATATCTGTGATATTAAAAACATTTAAAACCTGGAAACATCAGATCATAATTTTCCGGAATTAATTTTTCCCACATCCCTTCCCTTTCCCATGTCCTTTTACTCTGGTGCCCAACACTTCCAAATCTTCATACTCTTCCACCGTAGTACTTCATAGCTAACAAGGCAGACAGTGAAGACGGGCTTACAAAACATTTTTGTGGATATCTAAAATGAGGTCTGGCTTGCATTCTCACAGAATTCTGGGCTCCCTGTGCCTTTGAAACCACAATACCAACTACTAAAATTGTTTATGAAAAGGAAGGGACTTAGTTGGCAAAATGTGTACACAATAGTTGTCCATTTCTGCTCAGATATAGAGTCTGACATCCCACTTAGTTGAGCTTAATCACACAAATGGCATCCTACAGTGAAGATTTCCTTTGCTTAAAATTCCAAATAATTTAAAAGAAAAACAACTTTCACTACCGCATTTAAATCAAGAGATGGAGGGAGGCAGGAGGAACAAGGCACTGTGGAAGGAAGAAGAACTGAAGTGTATTAAGTACATGGACCAGCTGCCAAGGCAAGTGTAATCATTACATGGGGCGAACATGTACTTAATACAAAATTTAAAAATTTAAAATAAAAAATATAGCTGAGTAATATTCCATTATATAAAAGTAGCACAATTTTTTTTATACAGTCCTCAGTGGATGGACATTTGGGTTGCTTCCACAATTAGCAATTACAAATTGCACCACTATGAACATGGGTGCACATATATCGCTGTGATATTATGTTTTCAGATCTTCTGGGAAAATACTCAAAAGGGGAGTAATTGGGTTGAATGGGACCTCCAGACCTAGTTTGCTGAGGAATCTCCAAACTGATTTCCACAGTGGTTTCACCAGACTCGAGGCACTGATAGGTAAATGGTCACAACGAGAGAGCATACTCATAAGAGAAATGAATCAGACCTGCATGTGTAAGCAATGTATTGTCTCACTAGTGTGAGAACCTGAAAGAGTGAATAAAAACTAGGAGGTACGTCAGACATTATGAAATGAAAGGAAAATGCTCAAAGTAAGGGGCAACTGGTATGTGGTAAGGAGAAGAGAAAGAAGGGGAAATCATGCGTGTATGTATATACAGGACAGCTAACAGTTGTACTACTGTCTTCTGTTGCTTTACTGAAAGGAACAGTTAATGGTTACTGGTTTGATCACTATTGCATGTCTCTGTTTTCCTGAGAAACCACTATGAAGATATCAATACATAATACAACAACCGTTGTTAATTTCCTACCACTTTGTCTGTAACTCTGTATTGTTTGTATTGTTCTTATGCTATTTTGTAAATGGATGTCTGTTTGCTAATATGTTTTCTTCTTTTATTTTTAAAATAAATAAAAAGGAAATATAATTGTATACCTACCCGTGTGTCTATAGTTGCTTGTAAAGTTGAAACATTATCTCTGCAATCCAAACATTTCATCAGTATCTATTGTCTTTAGGTAGCCAACCTAATTCCTATTTTTCATATGCGTGATAGAACCACTCCTGATCATTGTTAGTGTTTCCTGTGAACAAACAGCAGATCTCAAAATGGCTTTGTTTCCCTCCACCTTGTGAAGTTTTATCATTACTCCTTTGGTAGTTGCTATGGTCTGAGTATTTGTGTCCACCCGGAAGTCATATGTTGAAGTCCTACCCTGCACGGTGGTGGCCTTAGGTGATAGGTCTTTAGGGAACCGATTAGGGTGAGTGGTGAAAGGCTCAAAGGTAAGAGGATGAGGTTGTTGGCCTAAGAGCAGTAACCAGAGACCTCTTGTTCCTTTCACCCCGGGAGGGCACAGCAAGAAAGCAGTCTGCAAAATCTGAGGTAATCTGTGCCTCACCAGACACCTCATCTGCTCCTTTTAGAGTGCTCTTCTTCTAAGAATGTGAGGAATAAATTTTGGTTGTTAATAGACAACATAATTGACGGTGTTTTGTTATAACATTCCAGAGAGAGGACAGGAATTTACAAGCTTTCTGTCACATACCATAGAGACCAGGAACACTTACGATAATGTCTTAACTATAGTTGATACAAATTATTCTTTTAAATGTAGTTACTTATTGAATACAGATATTGAAGAGATATTTTAAGAAGGATATTGGCTTACTGATCGTATTTTTAATTTGAAGAATCCCTAGGAACTGAAAATTGTTATATACATTTAAACTATGGTTGAGAAGACAACAGCAAAACATTCATCCACCATGCTATGTGAGGAAGGAAAAGAATACAGGTGACTGAAAATCTTAGAATTCTGAAACATGTTTTTCAGTCTTATATCAAGTTTTTATTGGCTGTGCTAACTTGAACAAGGGCATTGAAATTCATTGTTGAATAGAAATGTTCAGTCAGAAGCCCTCATATCCCTGTTATGAATATGGGGGATGATTGAAATTTATGGTAAATGTTGAAATTAGAAAAAAATATAGTAAAAGACATATTGTCAAGAACGATGGAATAAGTGTGGTCAAAGTGATGGAAAATATTCTGGTTATTACGAAGAGTGTAAGTGTGTTGTGTCTTTTACTATAAGAAAATTTGAATTTAAATAGTCACCACATGTGTTGATGAAATGCTTACAAAAATTTCTGTTAAAAATGTGACAGTGTGTCCTCATCCACCTATTCACTGGGCCTGACACTGCGTAGGACACTGCACTTCCTCAAGGTCAAAATGACCACTAATGGTAAACATTTTGCATGGATTCAGGATATCAAGCCTACAACTAGAGACACTGACAGAAGAGAACTTCTAGACCTGTGTCAGTAACCAGCGAGAAGGTTGAGAAAAGCATGTTTGAAGTGAGGGCAAATATTTTGAGGGAGATTAATGGCTGTTGGTCCTTTTTGATAATAAAGTTTTAAAATTTAAAACAGAAACAAAAACTTAAATATTACACCAATAATATTTACACCTCAAGATGAATAACTAATTTGAGGTATGAATATTGATAGAAAAATCTGAAGTAAGAATTACTTTAAGAAATTAAATTTAGCAACACATGGAGGAAGAGTATCCCATAATTAAATGTAGTTATATCAAGAATGCAAGGATAGTTCAACATGAACTATTTAGAGTTTAGTAAATCTATTAGTAAAATTAGCTAACAACAGAGAATAAAAAATGTAAAAATAAAAGTAATACCATCCTTTCATAGTCATAGATACTTGATGGTGTTTTATAAAATTTAATGTTAATTCTGCATAAATATTTTAAATCAAATTTAATAGAAAGTGATGAATATTTCTTTCTCCTTCTACTTCTCTCAAACCAAAAACCAGAATTTTGCCTAATAATAAAATATTTAATAATAGAATATTAGCCTTGGAAATATGAGCTGATGTAATTATATAGGAAAGCAATAGAGTCATAAAATATTATGGTTATATATTTAATATGACTATATTTGAGAGTGCAATACAATTATGAAAAATTAAGAGAAATAATTTATATACCAGATTATAAACTTATTAACCAAAAACTAATATTTTCTCTAAAGACCCAAGTTAGAAATAATACAAGTAAAAAAGGTCATCATAATGGTCTAAAGGTAATAAAAATACAGAAGATTTATATAAAAAGGAAAACTAAAGTGTCTACTGAGAGATGTCACTGTGATAATTTTGCAAAGTTGGATTTTTGTATCCCAGAAGTGGAGAATATGAAAATTCAATAAAGACATATTGTCTCTGAAACAAAATCTAAAAGGAACTTAGTATATATTTAAATGGTGGTATTACTTTCTTTAAAAAAATGTCATATTTCTTTGTTTGCATAGTATAGTTGTAAGAGCAGCCAATATATTCTGAGAGAGAAAAACAAAAAGTCATGTATTCATTGTTAAAACATACTAGTTAAATGTTAGATACAGATATATATATTGTGTATCTACCTATCTGGTTACCAGAGATTGTGATTTTCAATTCTTCTCGGAGATTAAAATAGTAATTTCATACAATTCAACAAAATCTATAAGTGATACTTCAAGCAATAGCAAAAACATGTAAATTCACAAAAAAGTCACATGCATTTAAACTATTTTAGCCTCATTTATAATTAATGTAAAATGCATGCAAAGATAAATAGCATTTTCAAACTTCTCAAATGAGAAAGAAAATTGAGTTTAAATGTATCTTTTGGCAACTATATGGAGTAACCTCATGTACTACTGCTGAGTGTTTGGACTAGTAGAAAGGGTTGGGAAAGTGAGTTTTTTCTCCCTATATGCAAAATTTCTATATAAAAATATTGTTGCATTATTTCAGATAGTCCAAAATAGAAAATCGTGTAAATGCTAACCAATAGGATAAGTAAAATTTGGAGGGCATACTTTATGGAATAGGACAGAATTATTTAAGAAAATGAAGTACATTCATAAATACCATTATGTAAATATTTCTAAGAAATAGGTGGAAAAAGCGAGACTCAGCCTGGATGGTAGGTCCTTAGCTGAATTAAAATGCAAAAGGATGAATATGTAAAAGCATATGTATGTATCATTATACAGGTGCAGAGTTTCTCTGGAAGACTACGTTGAAAACAGCTCAGTGGTCATTTCTGAAAAATAAGGCAATGAAATTTAGAGTGGGAAAGTGACAGATTTTTCACTTGGTGTCGCTGACATTGTCTGATTTGTTATGATAATTAAAAACACCAGTAATTAAAAAACAAATAGAACCAAAGACGTATTTTCTATACAAAATTTGGAGAAAATTTTGGTTTTATTTTTGGCTTTTATAAAAGTAAAATTTTTGTTCAGAGACCCATTTGTATACCCACTGTAAAATAAAATAAACTGACAGCAAATTCCAGAATGGAAATTACTTCTTTGGAGGATAAGGTAGCAAAATGGGGTACAATTTCTCTGATGAGTGGTGGTAACATGAGCTGCCATTTATTCTTAATGTTTTCTCCTGGATACAACTGCATATACAACTGAGTTCCCTCAAACATTTCTGTGAATGGGAACATGCTGTCCCGGACATGTTCTAAATGCCACACACACGGGGTTTATATTTCTCTTTGGTAAAAGCACACGGGGAATAATTCTGAATGATGAGAAAGCTTTTTTCATATTTCCTTCTCACTCTTGATAGTAGTACCAGCAGGACCGGAAAATAATGTTCCAGTCTGAAGGCATGTACCGTAACTACAGAGACCTCCTTTGATACTTCTGAAGTCATTTTAAATGGGGCCATCCATTTTGTCTGAGTCGCACAACCCATCCGGAACCTAGCACAGTCATCTATTGTTGCCCGCTGATCACCTGTTCCTCCCACGATCTTTGCGTTTGATCTTGGAGACATTAAGCAGCACAGAGAGCAGAAACATCCTTGGGTACTCTGCCACCTGCCCTCGTCAATTGACTTGATGGAGAGAAACTTTTTATTTGCCATTTACCCACTGCCAGAGAGGGTGTGCTGGGGTGAGTAGTGTATGTCTGAAGAATTCAGCAGGGGGTTCAGCCTGCAAAAAGATAACTGAGTTAATGCACAGAAAACGATAGTGCTTTTGAGCAAGGAAGTGATGTCAACCACCAGGTGATTCCCTTCGAAATGGAGTTCCACTAAACGGTTTGAACAATTGCTTCATGGGACACCTTCACTCTTTCCTTGAAGGGTCAACTTAGCTTGGGAGCTCTTCTCAATGCACTCAGCAGGTAGTGCCAACAACTCCCTAGCTAATAAAGGGCTTTTTCTACTCCTGTCTTTTTTCCTATTTTTCATTTGGATTGAACACTAAAGTCACTGCCTTCTGAAAGGCAGTCTACGCCTGGGCACTATTATCTGTCCATGCAGCTGAGGTCAACAGCAAAGGTATTGATGCCTGCAGTAGTGAGAGTGGAGGCTGTGCCTGCCACCCAACCGTGGAGAGCTAGACCACAGGGAGTGCTCTGCGGTGGGGAGTCATGTCAGTAGTAACTAGAGAGAATCGGAAAACGCAAACGTCTTTAGTGCCTGTGTGGAGCTACATAGAATGGGAAAAGTCAGGTGCAAACTTAGACTCAGGGGTTGGTCATGATAATCTGACAGTCCCGGAACATATTTTCTCTAATAGGTTTGAGGGAAAAATGGAAAATTGTGTAGAAAAGCGTGCCCTGTCTTCGAGTCCCAGATCAAAAAGCATAAGTGAAAATGTACTTGAAAATGGTTTTACTTTGGAAAACAGAATTGAATCCATTCCAATAAAATCAAGTATTTTTTGTAATAATAGTTATTTGTTATACCTAAATAGGCATTATCCATCACATTTTACATGATGAATACACCCAAAATCTAGACAACTTTTAATTAATTGGAAGGTGTGTGTTTTTGGTTGCTCAGTTGAACAAACTGACTGAGAAGGTCAGATAATGTATTTTAAAATATAATTCAAGCGACTCTGAAATGATAGACCCAGTCTTGTCTCTGGATTCTAGACTAGACTCCGATTAAATCTCTGGTTCTGAGTCTCCAGAAGAGAGAGGAATTGAACTCTTTAAGTATGTAGAAAAGATGAGTGAAGTCTTATGTAAGAATTCTAAGAAAAGAATTATAAGGGCAATTCTCTAACTCCTATGTCAGATATTTTATAAATCTCTAAGTCTGTATATTTACTTGTGTTCTCATATGGCTCTTACCCTAGATAATAGTTCATTAGTCTTTCATGAGGAAGCATTCCTCAATTTGCAGAAGTAATATAGAATTTCTTTCACTTTAAATCCAAATGTGTTAGTCAGAAGTTCCTTTAAGGATTTTTGTACAAAGATATTTAATATCAGATGATTTTACTTTGTGCCAGGACAAATATATATTATAAATATATATAACATATATATTTATTATATTATTAAATATATATTTTCTATCTATACGAATATTTTAGCTTCATTAAAAAGAAAAGCTATTAGTTTAAAATTCTGACAAAACTTTCACACCTAGAGTTCTTTCCATGGATGGTGGATAACCTTGTTCCACCTGCCATTCCATTTTACTATGGCTCGCGCATAGACAGAAGATCACTTTCTTGATTCTGCTCAGCAAAGCTGTAGTATTTCAGTATTTCTGATAAGTCTTTTACCAAGAAACACAAGAAGAAATAAACCCAGTGAAGAGTTAAAGTATCCTCTTTTCAGTGGACAATCATCTGCCCTTCAGCACACTGATCTACTGATGTTTTCCTTGCAAGGTTCTTTCCTGGAAGTTCTTTGCTTTGTCTACTCGTTTATAAGAGATGTCTCTCAACTCCTGCAGCGAGCAGCACCTAAATATCATAATTCTGCTTGCTGCTGCCTGAAATACACCTGCAGGCCAGGCTGCATCTCTGAGTTTCAGTACAACTGCTGTGATATTTTCATCTTGAGGTACATAAAACGCACATTTCTTTCTCCCCACATTGCAATCTTCATATTAGTAATGACACAAACACTTAGATGTCTCAGGTCAGAGACCTAGAACTTGATTTCTCCCATTCCTTTACTTCCTACCGCCCACCTCTCATCCTCAACCATGAGTATCTGAATGCTCAGGGGTACATCAGTCACCAAGGTCTGGGGATTCTGCTTCAGAATCGGAGTTAGACCTTTCCTTCCAGCAAGTTGCCTGTTGCCCTTAGTCTTGCATGAAGTTCTGAATTTGTTCCTTAGCTGTTATTCCCACTCTCACTTTTGTACCTTAACAACCTCCATACTCCAACTGAGAAGAATAATCTTAAATTAAAGGGGTCATGACATTTTTGGGTCATGACATTTTTTGTCTTTCAAACTTTTTAGTTTGAAATAATTTTAGACTTATGGAAAAGTGCCAAGATAGTAAAGGAGTTTCAATAAATTCTTCATTCAGCTTCCTCTAAGGTTAGTACCTTACACAACCATGGTACAATTAGCAATATTAAGAAATGAACATTGGTACAGTAGTAGTCACTTAATTGAGGTCATTTTTAGATTTTCTCTAGGCCTTCCTACAAATGTCGTTTTTTCTGCTTCAAAGTCTCACGCTCACAGCATTTTTTGCTCAAAAGCTTACAAAACTTCCTACTGCTTGAGAATAAATGACAAGTTTCCAATCATGTTTTAAAAAGCACCACATGCTTTCTGCTCAGCCTATCTTTGCAACCTCCTTCTTTTACAGTTTGCCCTTTGCTGTGCTCAACGTTCCTGGTCACCTTCAGCGTCTTCAATACCTCAGGCTCTTTCTCAGCTCAAGGCCTTTGCATGTCTGCTCTCTCTGCTGAGGCTCTTTGCATCTTTGAGCAAACAGCTTTTGCCCTTCCTTTTGGTCATTTAAATATCGCTGTCAACAACAGCGCTTCAGACAGGTTTCCTATGCCATGTTGTTTGCGTATTTCTTACCAGCAATTATTTAGCTCATTTGTCAGCTTCTTCTGGCTCAACAAAGTATCAAGCGCCAGAGGGAAGAGGTCATTTATGTTTTAGTTTTCTGTCATTGTTATAAAAAGTTCCACAAGAGTTGAGGCTTATAATAGCACAAATATATCTCAGAGTTTTGTGTCAAAAATCCGGTGGGTTTGGATGGTTTCTCTACTCTGAACTTTAAATTTGAGACTAAATCTTGGCAGGTTTATGTTCCCTTCTGGATTTTCTGGGAAAGAATTTTCTTCCACACTCATTCAGGTTATGGAAAGAATTCAGTTCCATGTCTAATAAGACTCTGTGGCCAGGTTTGTTCTTCAATTCTTTTTTAAAATTAGATTTTATTGGTACATGTTAGATATATATAATGATCACGTTCATCATAGAGCATTCTTCCTGTACCTGATGTAACATTTTTCCCCCAATCCCCTACCTCACTTGACTCCTTCCTCCACTCCCCATTTACAAATCTTTTGTTTCCATGGTTTCCTTCTTTTTAGAACTTTTTTCTTTTATCTCCCCCCCCCACTCTAGCTCCCCTCCCCATTTGAACATTTTCCTCCTATTTCAAAATAACTTTTTGTCCTTATTTAGATTTTTGATTTCTCACACCATAGAAACAATGCAGGATTCACACATATGTGTCCGATTGTTCTTTGATTCTAAAGATACCTCTGCTTTCTGGATTGTGACCCTCCGTCTTCAAATCCAGTCACAGAAGGTTGAATCCCTCATATAATCCTTTAAGTCCTTGTTGCTTGTTCAATTGTATTTCTCTGATTTCAGCCAGGCGAGAATTTTTGCTTCTAAGGGCTCATGTGACTCCATAGCACCCTCCTGGGTAGTTCAGAATACTATTGCCATAGTCCGTATTGCCACACCCTAGTTTGCATGTTAAAGTCCCAGGTCCTAGTGTAGTTGCACTCAAAAGACAAGGCTTTCAAAGAAATTACTAAAGCTAACTGAGATCATAAGAGTGAGCCCCTGATCTAATGGAACTGGTATATCTAGGTATATCTGTAAAAAGAAATACCACATCAGGGTGTGTGTGTGTGTGTGTGTGTGTGTGTGTGTGTGTGTGTGAACACGAGAAAAATCAGGTGATAGCATACTGAGAAAGTGTGCAAGTGAGGGAAAGAAGTCTCATGGAAGCCAACAGGAGACACATCTTGTGCTTCTAAACTCTAAAACGATGAGAAAATAAATTTAACTTTCAAGTCTGTAGTATCTTAATTAGAAAACTCTAGCACACTAAATTCTTTGTCCTCCTTTCAAGGCCCTTAACCTTAATTATTTTTGCCAAGTCTTTGCCATGTCATGGAGCGTAGTCACAAGTGTCAGGTCTTCAATGCCTTTGGGGAGTCACTAGTCTTCCACAATATCTGTCTTCTTGACTGTTGCACCCCTCGGGCCTTATGCATTAAATAGTGAATAACAAATGCAGTTTACTTTAAAATTATTCAAGACAAGCAGTTGGTTTTAGCCCAGAAAGGATGAAGGACCTCCCAGTTTCCTTTCTGTGCTCACGTTTGATGTTGGGCCATCTCCCAGAGAATTCTGACTAGGATTCTTTACTTCTGCTCGGCAGGAAAATTATATCTACTAATTGAGGCCAAAAATGGCCTCATTGCTTGGGTTTGCAATTCTAAAAGCATAAATTTCAGTTACAGCATTTTTACATCTGCTTAGTTATTTCTTATGGCTACTAGAAATAATAACTTGTGCATTTTTCTGAAAATCTACAGATTTTGCTTTTTCTAAGATAAATTCTCCCTGCTACCTGCTGTCTCAGTCTCTGTGCTACCAAATATACACACTTCATATTCTGAACATTATACAGAAAAGGCCAACCTGTTGGTCAATTTTGACTTCAGAAATGAATAGATAAAAAAGATGTGGTATTTTTATACAATGGAGTATTACTCAGCTATAAAAAAGATAAACTCAAGGTTTTTGTAGGTAAATGGATGCAATAGAGGTCATACTCATAAGTGAAATAAATCAGATCCACATGTGTAAACATCATGTTATCTCCCTGGTGTAGGAACCTGAAAGGAGAAGTAAATCACAAAACGTACAATAGATGATAGGAAAAGGAAAGAAATTCTCAAAGGAAGGAATCACTGGGATGAGGGAAAGTAGAAGAAAGAAAGAAGGCAAAATATAAATATATATATGAATAGCTATGATAGCTGTATTGCTGATGTCTGATGGTGTATTGAAAGGAACAGTTAATGCTGAATTTTTTGTGTTCTGACCAATTTTGCATGTTTATATCTGATAATTTGAGAAACTGATTTGAAGGTAACAGTACGCAATGGAACTACCGTGATGAATTCCTACCATCTTGTCTAGGGAAACTCTGTATTATCTCTAATGTTTTATCTAATAATTATTTTCTTATTCTCTTTAATGATTTGAACAATGCTCCATTCTTACATCTGGTAATCTGAGCAATGTAGTTGAAGATAACAATATGTAATGTAACAACCACTGTTACTTCGTATTTTTTGTCTTGAAACCCTGTATCACTTTAAATGTTCTCGCTTTGGTTTGTTTGTTTGTGGTGCTGATACACTGCTATTGTTCTTTTTTTTTTTCTCATTTACTACTCTCTTTAAAATAAAATTTTTTAAAAGAAGAAATGTTTTCTAGCCAGTTTAACTTTAAGATAATTCCTTGTACCCTGATCTTTTCATCTCAGTGTGACAGCAGAGGTGAAGTGTGAGGACCGAATGTGTGAAACAGGTGAGCTGTTGCCTGTGCCAGGTGTCTGATACGCAAGGGATACAGAAAGGCCGACGGCTTCCGAATCTCACTGTCCATTTAACTTTGCGGACTCATTTCCGAAGGACAGAGTGCACACTGGAAAGAGCAGATACTTTGTGGTCAGCAAGTTCATGGGAAAATTTTGACTCTAAAGGTTAATGGCTCCATATTCCTTAAAATACTTGAGCTTCAGTTTCCTAAAGATAATGGTACTTCACTCATGGTGCTCTTGTACATGTTAATTCAGCTTAATGCTCAGTAAACTCAAAATCAGTCCTGAGGGGAGGGATTTCCTAGACATTTTTAAATCCCAAGATTTCCCAAATGTACAGACACTCACAGCCTTATATAAAGTAAGAGTGTCAGAGGTTCTTGTTGATTTAGCCATGGGGAAATCAAGGGTCATGGGGTCAGTATAAGAATCAGAAAGAGTAGGTAGATGGAATTAGTAAAAGAGAGGGAGGAATGTGTACAGCTTATGAGCACGGAGGTCCAAGAGGGACTTGGAGCAGATCCGTGTGAAGATCTTTAATCATTTCACCTTTTTCTGTGAAGAGAGGGATTAAAAAATTAATGAGTGCTCTGATCCATTCTTGAAATCACTGTAGGATACTTAGATTTTAAAGAAAGGAGTGAGAGAGGGCCAGGGGACATGAAGGGCTGGGGAGAGAGATTTCTAATATTAATTGCATTTTTCTATACCTGTACACACTCTAAAAATTGTCCCCCTTGAAAGGTTCTGCTTTTCCAGTCCATCTGGTCTCCTGTTGCTACTGCTTGTCAGGCCACAGGAGTTCCCTGCCGCTACTGGCTCTTCACTAAAGGAAGGTTAACCATTGAGATGCACTCCCATCAGCTCAGCTCACAGAGGTGCAGGGAGCAGTGCCTGGCCGCAGGTGCTCTGAGAAGCCTCTCAGATTCTGAGACAGACAGCCTGGGGCCTCAGGTGCCTGCCAAGTCTCTGCCGCCCCAGCAGAGCAGACTGCATGGGGCTGAGAGGGATCACAAGGTAAAGATGACTGTTTTTCTCCAAACAGGTTTCTGGTAATGTAGAAAGATATTACCCATCTCTGAATAACAAGTCCTACTGAGAGGAAGTCTGATGCTGAGTCCAGGGAGATGAGTGCATTTGCACTTTCAGAGAAAATGAGCAAAATCCTTGGCAGCTACAATGCACTTTTTGAAAAACATACCTATGTCTGAACTGAGGATCAACACTAAAAATATCAAAGCTTATTTCTGACAGATACATAATTTCAGAAGAACAGTAGCTTTCTGAAAATACTGGCTGAGGGAAAATACAGAGAATATCCTTTCAGGAAAGAGAAAGAGAGAGGGAGGTGGAGAGAGAGAGAGAGAGAGAGAGAGAGAGAGAGAGAGAGAGAAGAGAGAGGAGATTCAGATTCAGTTGTTTTTGTTTTTTCTGAAATAAACTAGGCTTGAGAATCAAAATGATACCCACATAAAGAATTTGCAGGACAGAGTATGAATGCAGTATTTGTATTGTTTTAATCTGAAAATGAACAGATTAAAACTCATTAGAAGGCATTTAATTTTGGGGTGCAGGACCCAGGCTGATAGCCCTCATCTTATTAGACGCCTGCATAGTGAGAGACATTAGCTTTTGGGACCCTTTTTCATTTTCCATTTCCTTCGTGTCTTCTCCATGGTAAGAAACAAAGAATTTTCTGAACTGCAACCATTAGGCACTGGGCAGGCAGACTGGAATTTTGTTGAGTTGTCACAGACACGCCTCTCAGGTCTGCAGTTATTCATGTGCATGTGGGCTCACAGAACAAACATTGGAATGGCATCCAGATCCATATAAGACAGTAGGATTCTCATAAAACTTAGGAAATATGTATGGTTTATAAGTAAAAGCTGAGAACCAGATATGGGGAAGGAACAAGGTATTCTAGCAATACTGTGTGCAAATTTGAATAATGACATGGAACCTAAATTAATAGACATTGTAATCACTGAAAGTAAAAACTCAGCGGATTGGAGAACAAAAAGTAAAGAAAAAACCAGAGTGCAAGAAAGATCTGAAATTACTGAGAATGCAGTGCAGTGAATAAATCAAATGATGGAAGAAATGAGAAGAAATTAGGAATATGGAACATAAAAGGCAAATGACAAGCATACATTTAATTGGATTAAGTGGCTAAAAGTTTTCACAATTAATGGAACAGATGAACCACTACATCCAGGAAATACTAGAAATCTCCAACGGATTGTACATTTTTGGTGGCAAAACTACAGAACATCAAAGACACAAAGGAGCCCTTCAGATCAATCAGAAGGATAAAACTAAATACCCGTTACAGAAGAATAAAAGCTTAGCAAACTGTTCAAAGCAGCAAGAGAATGCAGAGGAAAGTTATTGGAGCAAACTTTGTTGCCAATCTAGAACTGAATACTCAAACATATTATTTGAGAATAAGTGGAATATATGAATATTTTCAGATAAGAATGAAAAATTTTCTTCAACAGAACTTTAGGCTTGGCACTTTTTCAGGATCTACTGCAGGAGGTTAAAGAAAGGAATGACTAGAAGATAAAGGGGAAGAGATAATGAACAAGAAAATTGATAAAGTATCAGAAATTAAACAGGCAATGCCTAGACAAAAATGATAGCAGCAGTAGTATGAGAAGTAGTAGTAGCCATAGTAAGAAAGCAGTAATAAAAACAGCTAAGTCAAGTGTTTAAAATCATGATGCAATAAAATAATGGGGAGCTTCTTTTAGATTGCAGTGCTCTGATACTACCAAATTATGTGAAAGAAGGAAGGAAATACTGATTATATTTTTGACTCTGGTATTTTAATGTGTGCAGTAGAGACTTCCAGCGTGTAGTACTCTCTCTACCCAACTCTTCCTCTAGAACATATTTTCCGGTTCACTTGCACTTTGAGAGGACTTGAACTTCGGAACTGCTTATTTTTACGCAGTGAAACGTGACTCATACTGATGATGACAGACCTACCTCACTGAAAAGCAGATCTATTTGCATAGCGATCCCTTTTGTTTTTTTGGTCTTGGTGAGCATGAGCTCCTCCTAGCATCCAGAGTTATTGGAAATGGCTACTTGCAATGATCTCATTAATAAGAAGTAAGTTTTTGGTGGATTATACTACATGATCGTTTTACACTGATGAATATAGTTTGTGTGTTTACCGTTAATGTAAGCATAATCAGTAAATGGATGTGAATGTAATTAATAACTTCAAGAAGATATAGGTAAAACTTTGGAATAAAAATTGAAGACTGCAAAGAAGTTAGTGTAAAACTGTAAGCTTAAAATATGGTAAAGTTTTATGTATATGTAAAAATCAATGTCTATCCTAATAGATAAAATATTTCAGGTAAGAGACAAAGGTTGTTCAAACTTGACCTCTGGAAATCTACGCTGTTTTGTAATGTTGATGTGTTGTGTCGACTTGAGAACTGAGAAGTTTAGAAGTTTAACTAACTCCGCGGAGGGCCAGGTTTCTCATTTTGTAAACATCCTGATCTTGTGGAAGAGGAAGGCAAGGAGATGGTGTGGGCGGATAATGTAAACTGGGGTACAATATAAGGGAGGAAAGGAGGCTTGCTTTCCTGCTTTTGCTGTTGCTTTTGCTCTCTTCTGCTGCCTTGAAGTGTTACCCCAGTGCCATGCCACCTTGCGGTCAAACCAGCTGATTATGGACTGAAACCTTCACAAACTGTGAGCTAAATAAACCTTTCCTTCCTTAATTTTGGGTGTAGAGTATTTTTTCTCAGCAACGAGAAAAACTAAGACACTGTTAATGTGACATAAATATTTAAGGAGGAAATACTACCAGAGAACAGAAAGCAAAGAGGGCATCATGGTTTTTTCCATAAAACATTCATAACTTTGGTATCAAATCAAATCAGGAAAATGACAGATTCCAAATAGCAAGATATTGGACCAAGAATTCAATCTTCTCAAGCCCAAGTTAGTTATACAAAGACATATAAACTCAAGTGAACAGTGTAACAGTTTTTTTTTTTTACCTGTATCTGTATTGGATGCTATGATTTATCTCCAACACCCTCATTGAAAACAAAGGTACCTTTGAGGAAAGCAGTTCCTAAGAAATGGAAAAGAGGACTATCACGTGACCCAGGAATCTCTTTTCTTGTATGCAACACCCAAAGAAGATGAAGTTACAACTTCATAAAGGTATCTGTAGCATTATTCACAAGAGTCAACATAGTGTGACAAACTTAACTGTCCTTTGATAGATGAGTGTACAAATGAAATGTGATATATGTGCACAAATATATTTAGTTACATATATAAGTGGATTATTATAATGAACTATTACTTATAAATGGATATCCTGTCATTTGTTACAATGTGACAGACCTGAAAGACATGCAAAGTGAAATAAGTCTACACACACACACACGTGTGCGCGCAGACGCGCGTGCATGCACCCACTGCATGATTCCATTTATATGTGGAATAAAACAAGGAGATCAAATACACAGAGACAGAGAGTGGAAAAGGGATTGACACAGGTACAGTTCAAGGGAGCAAAAACATGAGAATATGTAGGATAACACATCAGGTGTAGGATAAGCAATTCCAGAGATCTAATGTACTGCATGAAAACTATAATTAATAATAGTATATTATATTCTGGACTTTTGCTCAATGTATCATAACTGCTTGTGCCAGAGGAGGAGGAAATTTGGTAATTATGTTAAATGATGGATATTTTAAATTGTCCCACTAAAGTAACATTTTCACTACATATGTCTTGTCATATCATATCATATCATATACATTGAATATACCCAGTAAAATTTATTTAAACAAAACACGAAGGCACTGTTTATCCAGCTGACATGTATGCTAGTTTTTGACCTCTCACAGGTAAATCCTTCTAGACAAATGGGTGCTTTGCCTGGGGCTGTACGCCATCCTTGGAGACTGCTCATATGCAGTGTCTGCCGAGGCTAGGATATAAGGGCCCAAACTCAACTTCAACCAAAACAGCAGGGCCACTCTAGGGCCAGCTCTGCGCATGTCAGGTGGACAGTGAATGGTGGGCCTATCCTCAGAATGCTATTTGCAGGGATTTTAACTGTCTTTTTAGCATAATTCTTAAGCAAGTTAAGTGTCCTGGAGTTGGTGTTCATACCGAATATGTTATAATTTTATGTGTTTCTAAAATACTTGATAATAATGCATTTTAAAATAAATGAATGCCAAAAGCCTTGTATTTTGCTATCAAATAGACATGAGTGCAGATCTTACCTCTCTTTCTTATTTCCTTGTCATATCATGCCTCACCGAACCTTTGTCTTTTTACCGAAAACACAAGAATCTCACTGTGCTTCTGCAAACCGCCTATCTTAGTTCCTGTATCAGCAAAGATGTTCACATATGGTCATTTTTCACTTGCTTTGCATTGCTAGGCATTAGATTCAGGTCTTGTGCATGCTAGACAAGCAATTACTGAGCCTACATTCCTAGCACACAACTTATATTAATGAAAAATAATGTTTTGTCAAAGAGAATGGCAGAAAGCAGAAGTAGTTTCTGAACTGGAAAGGAATGGTGATCCTATATCTTGTTTTTCTCCAAGGTTTGGACTAGAAATGCCCTTATTTATACAACTATTAAAAAATCTGAATCCTGTTACACACTTTCTAAAGTAATCTTCTGTTGTACTAAAAAAAGGGAAATTGAGGCTGTCACATATTTTTCATGTCACTGGTATGGCTTTCTTTAACTCAACAGAGATCTCTTTACATTATATACTGAGAATTTCAACTCTGAACATTAAAATAGCTTAGGTACTTTAGAAGATATCCATGTCCTAGCCCCACTTTTAGAGATTCTTGTCTAGTTTTCCTGAGGTGGATCCAAGACATACTTCTCTATTTAAACTTGGCAGATCATTTTGATTTATAAATAAAACTAAGAAATACTAGTCTAGATTTTCTGGAATCACCATCTACCTACCTTAG
The DNA here is from genome assembly GCA_004027595.1 of Dinomys branickii. Lineage (NCBI taxonomy): Eukaryota > Metazoa > Chordata > Mammalia > Rodentia > Dinomyidae > Dinomys > Dinomys branickii. The sequence continues at coordinate 52,482 of PVLD010001837.1, forward strand.
CTTTCAAGATCCAATCTCAGAACAATTGAATCAAAATATTAGAACACAAAGGGCTGGATTTTGGAATTCCAGTATTGTTACATGCTCTTCCACTGACTCTTCAGACTCAGATCCTGAGAACCACTGGTCTGAACTATGCAATTAACTCCAGAAGAAAGCATCATAGTCCATAAGAAGTTTAGATGAATTTTTCAGGTGTGATCACATGAAATCCAGCATCATTTTATCCTATTCTTGCCCATCAAATTCCAGGAGTTCTTTAAGCTCCTTTGAAATTAGCATAGTCTGTACATCTTAGGGCATTCTGTTTTCAGAACTCCTTTGACTTGACCCCTAGTAAAGAACTCTGTCTCCAAGTGACATCTTATTCTCTGATTTTTCTACTTCAGCTAATGTTCAACTTCACACTGAGTCTTTATTTCTGATCACATAAAAACTCCTTCTTGTTGCTTAGCTACTTAATTAAGTCTCCTCCTGAGAAATCTGCTATTTCCAAATAGTGAGACTTCTGAAAACACACACAATAGAAACTGCCTGTTCCTTAAAAGTCTTTGGAAGTATAACTTCAACTAAGAAGAAAAGACTTGCCTTGCACAAAATGACATACTCTAACAATAATCTTCAATCTAGCAATGGAATTGCTGAAGAACTTATTATCCAATCTGGCAATAAATGTCAATCTAACAAAAGAATTGTTGAAGAACTTTCAATAAGCTTTTAAGTTTCATCATTACAAGTCATGCAGGAAAGCAGTTTTATCATTATTTTTATTTGACAAATGAAGAACATGAAATTGAGACAGATGAATTAATTTAAACACATTCACTCAGAAATACAGTGTGTAGGTGAAACCTGAACTCAGTTCACATGAAAACCAAATGCAGGAATCTTTCCATTATGTCACATTGCTCTGTGCAGTTAAGTGAAGATTAGATCCTGGAACTCAGAGAATTTCTTTGTGGAAATCCTCAAGGGATTTCAGTTATCTGTAAAAATGCAAATATATGTCAGTACAAAGGATAAGAAATTAAAAGTTTCGGAGCACATTCAAGCAGAAGACTAATTTTATTTGAAAGTTCTGGTTGCTCCTATACTTAGTAAGGTTGGAGTAGTAAATGCTATTACCTGAATATTTGTGCTATTCTTAGATTTTTAGGTTTTACTCTCCTCACCTGTTATGGTTTGTATCCAGATGTATCCTCAAAGCCTCATGCTTTCACAGGTGGGGCTTTGGGGAGATGATTAGATCATAGGGCATGATACTCATTGGTGGATTAGTTTACTGATGAGTTTATGGCTAAATATGATGTTGGAAGGAAAGCATGGTTGGAGGAGGTGGGTCACTTTGGAGGATGGCGGCTTGGAAGGGTATATTTCCCTTCCTCCTACACTGATTTGGCTCTCTTGTTCCTGCCATCATGTCGTGAGCAAGCCTCCTCTGCTGTATCCCTTTACTGCGCTACACTGCCTAGGAGCTAGTCAACTATGGACGGACACTTTTATAAACTGTGAGCCAAAACAAACCTTCTTTAAGTAAGAGGTGTCAGGTATTTTGTCCCAGTAAAAAGTAACTAAGACAGATTTTGGTACCAAAGAAGTGGAGTTCCCACTCTGACAACACCTGACCACTGGTACAAAAGTCTTTGGATAGGCTTGTGGGAAGAGTTTGGAAAGATTTCAGGATGCTGACTGGAGAAGCAGCCTAGAATGCTATAAAATAAGCTTGGTGGAAGTTTCTGGTTAGAGAACATAAAGTCAGAATGTTCACTACAATGCAGCCAGAAAATCCAAGCTCAAGGGTTTTTAATTGAGAAGAAGGACGCCTTTGGTAGTTGGATCCAAGGCATGTGTATTATGCTCTGGCAGAAAATTTATCTGAAATATGCTCATGTCTAGTAACTTTGCAGGATTCTGAGATGAAGAGTGGTGGGCTAATTAACCTAGAGGAAGAAATTTCAAGGCAGTCAAACATTCAGGATGTGGCTTGGATACCACCAGGGGCTTTTAGCTAGCTCTACCATGAGAATCAAGAGCAAACATCCCAGCTACATGATCTAAAGAGTTTTGATTTGGGCTACAAAAGGAAACTTTGATAAAGTTGAGGCCTGAAAAGGTAGAGCAGAGCATCTTGGTTGCTAAAACGACTTGCATTACAAAGAAGCTAAGACTTTCTTTTTGAGAAGTGCACCCTAGAGCACCATGCTGCAGAAAGGTGCCAGCTTGGGAATGGGAATTGAGTCCCCAGGATTAAGTTTACTGTATTTAGCAATCCAAGTGCTCAGAGCACTCTGCAATTACCAGCAAGATGCAACAGGGCTCAGCTATTTCTCTAGCTGCCAACAGACCTTAGTATTGTCCACATGGTACTGATTTTTGTTGTATGCAAAATTCAAGCATTGTGGAGGCAAGGAGGCTTCCACCCAGGTTTTTAAAGAGGATTGGAAAGCCAGGCATTGTGTCCCTGAGAGGGTAGTACACGAAACTGTAAGGATGAAGCTGAAAGTGCAGTGGACACCTCAGTATGTAGAAAAAAACCATGGATGTGGAACATCTAAAGAAAGCCACACGGAGTGAATAAAGCTTGCCCAAGATAGAGATTATGAAAATACAACCACTGACAGTGCCATGGAGCTGGGGCCATCCAAGCCCTTTAGAGTCCACATAGACTTGGGGCCATCCACACCCTTTAGAGCTATAGTTGTGTGTCTCATCACAACCTGCCCTGAGTGCTGGACATAGATCTACAGAATTTAATGTTTGTCCCGATAGACATAGGTCTTGCTTTGATCCCGTTTGTTTTCATACCCTTATCTCTCCCTTTTGGAATGGAAATGTTTACTCTGTCCCTCTGTTTGTTAGCAGTGTTTAGCTTTCTTTGTGATTTTTGCAAGGGTTCACAGCTAAAAATTTGCCTTAAATCTCATAGATTTTGGACTTAGACTTTTCAGTAGTGTTGAAACTGTTGGGACCGCCAACATTTAGAGATGGGCTAAAAGTGCATTTTGCATAAAGGGATGAGCATAAGTCTTTTGGGGGCCAGGGGAAGATTGTTAATGAGTTATATCTAAATATTTCGCCAGAGCATCCTGTATTCATAGAGACTGGGTCATGGGTATGTGACGTAGTCGGTTAGTACACTAATGAGGTTATAGCTAAATGTGATGTTGAGGTGGGGGGGCCTGGTTGGATAAGGTGGTTCACAGGGGGCAAGGGCTGGAAGTGTCTATCTCCTTCCCTCCTCTTTGATTATTCTCTACTTCTTGCTTGCCATGCTGTGAGCTCTTTCTGCTCTGCAGTGCCCCTTGTCATACCACCTGCCTTAGAACCAGTGGATTACAGACTGAAATCCTTACATATGTGAATAAAATAAACCTTTCTTTCCTTATGCTGTGGGTATTGGGAATTTAGTCTTCTAAGTGAAGAAAGTAACTAAGACAATGATCTTGGTTTTATTTGTCTATATACATTGGCCAACTATACCCATAACAGAGGTTAGAGATCAAGTGCACAATTTGACACCTAACTTTTCTCTGTAATTGTCATTGGTCTTGTTTGAGATGACAGCTGCTTCTGGTTCATCATCTTGGGTCCATGAATGAGGAATGTGGAACAGAATTCATAACCACCCAATAGCAAGTAGTATTAGTAGGAAAAAGTCTCTGTTGTTCCAAATGTCCTAAACTGTGGAGTTTGTTTGTCATGACAGCTTGTCTAGACTGCTGCAGATTTGTTCTCCAGAAAATTTCACCTAACAATAACACAAAAGGCGACAGCCAATCAGCAAAAGTAAATAAGTAAATGAACTGAAAAACCAGCAACCATGACTGAACATAGATCACATTCTCCTAGCAATTGTTTGGAATGAGGCAAATAAACTGATATTGACCTAATGTGATCGAAAGTTTTATGTGCCAAATGAGGCATAAAGTGCCACGAGGAACCTAGGTCTTTGTTCAAACAATATTTTGGATGTAACTGGGAAGAAGTTTCGGTATATTGTTCACATTTGAAATAGTATAGTGAGTAAAGCTGGTTGCCCCTTAATGTATGTGGCTTTTATACAATGACTGGAAACCTAAACAGAATAAAAAAAGAACATCCCGCAAGTAAGAGGAAACACCTGTCTAAATCACTTGACCTAGGATATTAGTCTTTTCTTGCTCAAGTCTTGGAATGAGAATCTGCTCATTCAGCTGGGGATATAGCTCAGTGGAATAAGTGCCTGCCAAGCAAGTGCAGGGTCCTGAGTTGGATCCCCAGTACCACCAAAAAAAAAAAAAAAAAAGAGAATCTGCTCATTCAAAAGGAGCCTGGAAACAGCAAGAGAGAGGAGAGAAGGAGGGGACAAGGATATAAACTTCCAAGTCCTGCTCCCAGAGGCTCACCTCTCCTGACCAGAACAGATTAATCTACTGATAAGTATAGCACCTTCATGATCTTGCAAACGCCCTACCTCTGAACACATGAGACTTCGGGGTGACATTCTGTTATAAAGCGTACCACCCACTCTATCCAAAAGGAGAACCACGAGTAGTTAATAGGACAATTAAGGGAAGGTTTTACTGGGATCTGTGGGTCCTCTACAGGAGGGAGTTAGCTGATCATGTTCAGTTTTGTGAATTTCCTGGACCTAATTGAGGATGGATTTCCTTGAAAACGGCAGGGCTGAAATTGCTTTTGCTGTTACTTTTGAGAAGTCCTAGCAATGTCAGTTGTGTTGATTATGGGTTGTTGTTGTTTGAGGATTTTGGAGTTATCAGAAACAGGCTCCATCCTTCCCTAATCTTTACAGTGTCAGGTATCTCTTTCTAGTTACTCCTCAGAGCAGCAGCTACCAGGTAAGGGTGTGCCAGCCAAGCTGCAGCTGTTGTCAGCACAGATGAGAGCACTGTGGAAACAACACCAGGGATGGTGGGAAGATGCTAATATTATTTGTCCCAAGCCACCCTTGAGAAAGCAAGAGGGAAGGAATGGAAGGGATGTGACAATTGTCAGTCAGGTCACACCCCCTTGTCTTTTTCAGAGGAAAAGGACAGGGTAAGGTCTCATTTCTTTCTGTGTGATGTGGAGTTTCTGCCTTAGGCCCAGTTGTGGTGCCTTTTGACCTCCACATCTATGAATTAAAAAGTTATATTTTCACAAATCTAACATATGCTAGTGTATAAGAACAGAGCATCAGAAGACCTTGGGCTCTGTTGGTGATGAGAAAGTGGTCTGAGAAAACTACTCAGCTCCAGAGAAAGCTTATTCTTCCACAATTACTTGTATGTGAGCAAAAATAATAGTCATAAAAGGATCTTTCCAGAAGGCAGGACCAAGTGGCACAGAGAACAAATGGCTTGGGAGTTCCTGCCAAAGAGTAGAATCAGTGCCTTCTTGTAGAGTATCAATATCTTCAGTGAAGGTATTCCTTGCAAATGTCTGCCCTGTGAAATTTAAGTATATTTATAAACCCATTCTGCCGTCCAATTATTTATTCTGAATGGAATTTCTATTGCAAGTTTTCTACATTATACCTGAGAATGTTGGATAGATGGAGGGGACAAATATCACTTTAGTTCATTGATACGCAGATCACGAGAAGCCATATTTGGGGCTCAGTTAGAGATCCCACCCATCACCCAGACAATGCAGAACCACTGAGGGCTTGACACTTTTTAAGGAATTCTAGGGTCTATATCCCTTAGTGATGGGGGAATACATTTTATGTATGATATGTATAACCAAACATGTGATGACTAGGATGGAAGATTGAATTGTCATAATGGGTCATCATGGCACATTCTTCTTGGTTCTTCACCTTTTGGTAGGGTAGAGTTGTACATCCTGTTTTCCTTTGAATTATTCCTACTTAAAATAGGTATGGCCTTGAGAAGTGATTTAAGCTATGAAATGGGAACAAGAGTATGTGTCACATCTCAACAGCCTTAAGAGCCTGAGTCTGATGCATTACATTATCTCTTCTCTATCTCAGCAACAGGAAGCATTAAAAATAGGGGCTGTTTCACCAACTTGGATCTTGCAGTAAGGAGACAAGGAACAACTCTTCTTGCTGTCATACAGTGGGTTGGCTATATTCTAAGTCATTAAGGTTTGGGAGTTATCCCTGCAACATAACCCAGACTGTGCTCTGTGTGTACCCTACATTTCAATTGATTTTATGACATAGGAAATTTAGCCATAGTTTATATTAGTTTTTGTTCCTAAAAGGTACACTTTTTAAAATGTAATTCTATACTGTTTTCCACAGCTACAAGGTTATAACATTAATTTAAATTGATTTCTGTGTTGTATGTTAATAGGGTTTCCAATATTCTTTTTTCTAGGTTTTTTGTATTAGTACATGTTTGCAGTACACAATGTTTACATTCCCTCTGTGGTGTTGGTACATGCTCAAAACATATCTTAATTCCTGTTTTCATTGTCTTGCTCTCTTTCCCTCTCCGCTCCTTCCATCTCTAGATCCTTTTCGTATTGGAGAAGATTTATCTCCTTACTTCCACTTACCTATCTCTTATTTTGCTCTTTACTTATATTTTAGGTTTCTCATGTAAGAGAAACCGCACAATATTTAAGATGTGTGTCTGGTTTATTTAACTTCACAGAGGGTCTTAGGGTGAATCCATTTTCCTATAAATGACTGAAGTTTATGCTTCTTTATGGTGCAGTAGTACTCTATGGTATGTCAATACTGTACTTTCTTAATTCATCTGTTGATGGACATATAGGCTGCTTCCAAGGTTTAGTTATTATGGATTGTGCTGCTATAACCATGGATATACATGTATGACTATGATATGGTGTTTTTAATTCTTTCAGGGATATACCTAGAGGAGAAATAGCTGAGTCAAGCGGGATTTCTAGTTTCAGTTGCTTCAGGAATTCCCATACTAATTTTCATAGTCATTGCATTTACATTCCCACCAGCAGTGTAAAAGGGTTCCTTTTTCCCTGAAACCTTGCCATCATTTGTTATTATTTGATTTCTTGATGATAGCCGTTCTTTCTGTGGCAAGAAAGAATATATATATATTTTTTAAATTTGTATTTCTCTAATGGACAGTGACATTGAGCATTTATTTAAATGTATTTATTGGCCATTTGAACTTCCTCTTCTATAAAGTTTGTATTCATTTCATTTGCCTACTTTTATTAGGGGGGTCTACTTTACTTTTAGTTCTTTATATATTCTAGATATTCATTTTCTGTCTGAAGAATAGATGGAAAAACTTTTTTTTACTACTCAGTAAGTTATTTCTTCACTGTGGTGGTTGTTTCTTTTACTGTTTAATATGATGTAGGAATTAGTCTTGTTATAAATGGCTTTCATGGTCTTCCTGTATAAGTAGTGGTGAACCTGCAGCATGTGTGCCACAGCGGGCATGCAGAGCCCTCTCCGTGGGTGTGCAAGCCAAATTGCCCAGGCGAGCCAAGTCTCCCCAGCATCATCCCAGCAGTTGTGCGTTCAGGTTTAACTGCAGCGCTGGCACTTTGTGATAAATGAGTTTTAGGTTGCAGTTTGGGCATTCATTCTCTAAAATGTTCACCATCACTATTCTATACATATTTTCTTCAACATATTTGTTAGGAGAAGATGTTGGGTTCTGTCACAGGCTTTTTCTGCATCTAGTAAGATTAATCTGTAAGTTTTATACTTGTTTCTGTTTATGTGATGCATTACATTTATTAATTTGTTTATTTGGAACCGTCCAAATGGGATGAAACTTACTTAGTCATGATTTATAATCTTTTTGATGATTCATTATATTTTGCCGGGCAATATCTTGTGGCAGATTTCCACATCTATATTCATTAGATATATTAGTATATAATTTGTTCTTTTCATTGGATCTTTGTGGGGTTTTAAAATCAGGGTAATGGTAGCTTCCAGGAATGGCTTTGGGTGTACATTGTCCATTTAAATTTCATTATTAATTTCCTTGATGTTTTTGCAGAATTTAGTAATGAAACTATCTGTATGTGCTTTACTTGGTAGGTTTTTATGACTGCTTTAATTTCACTGGCTATTATGGCACTGTTCAGCTTTATTTTCTTTTGGGTTCAGTTATGGTAATTCTTATGTATCTAGGAATCTATGCATTTCTTCTGCATTTACCAAATTATTGACATTCAACTTTGCTAAGTAGTTGTTAATTATCTTTTGATTTCAGAAGTGCCAGTTGTGATTTCACCTCTTTCAATGCTAATTCCACTTATTTGCATCTTTTCTCTTTGATGGGTTTGTGCCCATATAGTATTCTGCAGACCATCATGGTGGTGATCCAGCATGGCGTGGAAGCCCTAAAAGACGTGTCCCACTCAGGCTGACTTCTGCCTTCTTCTCCTACCTGAGCACTACTTTCCATTTTCTTTTGTGTGTGTGTGTCCACCCCTTTCCCAATAGTGCCTGTAAGGTCACCTAAATCACCCCCATATACTCCACTGCAACCTAGCCCAATATATGTTTTGTTCTTGGCTTCGTTCCTTAGAGGCTTGTTGCTTTTCTCAGCTGCTCTCTCCTGTGGGGGAACAAAAGCTTTCTTTGTCTTTGTTCTGTCTCTCACCAGCGCCAAACCCAGCATTTTTGTTTGTTTGTTTGTTTAGATTGGCTGAGTTTTTTTTTTAATTTTGTTTATTGCTTTGCAGAACCAACTCTTCAATTCATTAATTCTTTGTATTGCTTTTTGTTCCCAATGACCTTGATTTCTGATCTTTCCTTGTACTACCTTTGGGTTTGGATTGTTCTTGTTTTTCTAGGACCATGAGGCTCACTGTTAGGTTATTTATGTGGGCTCACACTGTTTTGCTGATGTGGGCAATCACAGTTATAAACTTTCCTTTTAACACGGATTTCGTTGTACCTCAGAAGTTCTGGTATACTCTACGGACTTTATATTCTAGTTCTAGAAAACTACTTCTTTGATTTCTACAGGAAACCACTGTTAATTTACCTTTAGTTTTCATACATTTGCATTATTCCTGTGTTTTCTTTTGTCCTTGATTTCTAACTTCAGTGTGCTACGATCTTATGATATTCATGGTACATTTTGGTTCTTTTACATGTACTAAAGGTCACTTTAATGGTTAGAATATTATCATTTTGGAGAAATTTTCATGCACTGGTGTATTCTGCTGTTCTTGAGTGGAAAACTGTAGTTATCTATTTAGTCTATTTGTTTAAAGGCTTTGTTCAACTCTAATATTTATTTGTGGGATTTGTTTGGTATAGTTGATCTGTCTATTTGTGATGGACAGATATTGAAGTCCTCTACTATAATTGTGTTTATCTGGTCTCTTATGTCCAGTGGTTCTTGTTTTATAAAGTTGGGTATGCCATTGCACAGCATGTACATGTTAATAATTGTTATCTCATCCTATTGGGTTATTTTGTTAACTAATATGTTGTGACTGTCTTTGACTCTTTTGATCACTTTTGGTTTAAAGTGCACTTTGTCCAAATATAGAGTAGCTACACCTGCCTCTTTGGGTTCCTGTTGCACGGAATATTTTTTACATCCCTTAAGTTTTAATTTATGAGTTTCCTTTTGGGTCAACTATGTTTTTCTGTATACAACATACCATTGTATTTTTTTTCTTGACCCCATACTGCCAGTCTGTGTCTTTTGATTGGGGAATTGCACTATTAACATTGACAGTTCTTACTGGTAAATACTGATTTATTCCTGTCATTACCTGATCTTCCTGTTGCTTATTCCCTGCACACTCTACCTTGTGTATTCATTCTGTTATACTTTTAGTTATAGTCAGCTTCCTTGTCTTTTTCTAGAGCATCTTGAGAATGTTTTGGAATGGTATTTGGTGCCTATAAACTTTTTAGGTGCTCTTTATCAAGAAAGTATCTTATTCCCCCTTAATTATTAAAAACTAAGTTTGCAGACTGTGTCAGCCTGGGTTGGAAATTTTTTATTTTAGTGCTTGAACACTCCACTCCAAACTCTTATAGGCTTTAAGTTTTGTTGAAAAGTCTTCTGTGATTCTAATGAGTTTCCCTTTATAAATGATTTGTTGCTTTTCTTTAATAGCCTTTATGATTCTGTTCTTGTATTAGACTTGTGGAATTACGACTATGATGTGTTATGGAGAGGTTCTTACTGATTATGAATATTTGGGGTTCTGTATGCCTCATTTATGTCTATATTAAATTCTTTTCCTTTATTTGGAAAGTTTTCTGCTATTATTTTAACAAAAAGATTTTCAAAAACTATCATTTGTGTCATCTAATTTTTCACTAATTCTGACTAATTTTAGATTAGTCCTTTTTGCCTCAAATGGCATCAGTTCAATCCATTTTTCATGTTCTCTATTTGTTTTTAAGGATCTCTCATTAACTGGTCACCCCAAATAGCCCTGTCTTCTAGTCCTGAGACTGTCTTTGCATCTGGTCACTTTTGTTGCCCATACTTTTGATATAATTTTTAATCTCCTAAATTTCTATTGGAGTCCTTTTTATGGAGTTTAATTCTTCTCCGTGTTGGTCTTTCATGTTTGGTATCATTTTGTTTAGCATTTTTAGCATTTATTAGTGTCTTCTGTATGTTTGCTGATCATTTTATTTATTTGGCTCAATATCTTTTTACTTATATGCTCTATGAGTTTATCTAATGGTTTATTGATTTGTTTTGTTATCTCCCCTTATATCTTTTCAAAGATGAATTCAAATGTGTAGCTTTCGATTTCCTGCCTTTTGGTGCCCCGTGGTTCAGCTTTGGGGAGTTCTGAGTATGTGTAGGTATTTTGTTAGCGCTCCTTCTCATGCTTCTGTGTTTTTTGTTTGTGTTGAGGCCTTTGGGTTGGTTATAGTGGAAAGCTTTGCCTTTAGTTCAGAGACCTCTTTAATTAGTGTGTACTTTTCAATGTCATTCTCTTATCATGGCTAACTGCTACCCTTTGCCTCTGTCCCTGGATCCAACCACCTGTTTAGTTGAGATAGAAGGCTGTAATATATTTAGCCCAGTACCTCATTTTCCAAGAATGAGGCCTTAGAAAATTTATGAATTAAGGACTTTAGGATTTGAGGCCTGACTTCGCCATTCACTAGCTTTATGAAGTTTAGTGAATAGCTTGTCCTCTTTTATCTTCAATTTCTTTCCACTTTCCAAAGTTATACATATACATTAGAAAGTGTTTCCTAGTATGAAAAAATCCCTTGCTTCAGTTAAAACCAATTTATACTTATATATCCTCAGTGGAGTTAGAATTCCAACTAATTTTCACATATTTGAAGACATATTTCTCAGAATTTCTTTACAAGCCAAGCTGTATCCTTAAGCCATAGGAATTAAAGCCACTCAGTATATAAAACCATGATTTTCATTCATAACATTTTAAACTATTTTTACCTAAGTGCTTTGCCAAATGATTATTAAAATATTTCCCCCATATACTTCTGACTTTATAGTTCTGCCATGACACTTAACTCAGTGTACATACATCATAGTTCATTTTCTATTTTTGACATTAAATTGCCACCCTGTTAAAGGTTTAGGTCTACTTACATTTTTGCATATTTTGAGGTGCTTGTACATTAAAAGTACTCACTGTATCAGATTTAAGAGTTAAATTAAATTACTATGTTTAAGTTAATTTAGCATGTGTAAGCAAAATAAACTCTACAATAATGTTATAATATAGATATAATTTCTAATACATTATTGGTGTTAATCACATATTGACTTTCACAAAAAATATCTTAAAATCTGTCCTAGAGAGGTAATTCTTGTCTAATGTCTCCTATGACATAGATTCGTATGTGGGAGAGAAGCTCTTCACTAGCCATGGAGGCATAGAGAGTCATTTGGCCCCTTTGGGCTTAATTCACTGATCTGTAAACTTAAGAACCATTACTAGTTTCAAATTCTTGACTTTTGGGAATAACACTGATCTGAGCATTAAGGTACAGATATCTATTCTTGTCCCAGATTTCAGGTTTTTTGGGTATATACCCAGAAGTAAAACTGCTGGATCATATGATGATTCTCTGTTAAATATATATGAGCAACCACCATATGTTTTTTCCCACAGGTGTTGCATCATTTAATAGTGCCATTAACAGTGCACAAGTGTTCTAATTTCTCTATGTCCTTGTCAACAATTGTTATTATCTGTCATTTTTTTTTTTTTTGGCGGTACTGGGGATCGAACTCAGGACCCTGCACTTGTTAGGCAGGCGCTTATTCCACTGAGCTACATCCCCAGCCCCTTATCTGTCATTTTTAATAGCCATTCCTAATGGGTGTATCTATTTTCTGTTACTATAACAAAATACCTGATGTTGAGTACTTTCTAAAGAACAGACACTTGTTTAGCTCACTGTTTTAGAGGATCAAGGGCATGGCACAAGCTTCTGCTTTGCTTTGGTGAGGCACCCCCGGTTATATCACATCATAACTGACTGTATAAGGGAGGGATCATATGTAGCAGGAGGAAATCACATGGCAAGACAGGAATCCAGAATGTGAGGAGAGGCCAGTCTTATATCAATGTGTGCTTATGAAAATGAATCCTTCCTGAGATCAGCATTCAACCATTCTGGGGAAACCACCCCATAGACTTAAAGGTTCTACCACTACTTAATGATGCCACATTGCAGACCAAGGTTCCAGCATGTGAAGCTTTGGAGGGCACACTCAAAGCATATCCAAATCCTAGCAAGCATGAAGTGGTAATTTAGGATGACTTGTGAGTAACATAGTTTTAAATGTTAAAGGATTGGGCTAAGACTCAGGAAGATATGCAACATTTGAACTATGTTTCATTGAGTTCACTCAACTGTAAAATATAAAATTAAACTAAAATCTATTCATTAACTGAATAAATAGTGTGCTTTTACTCTGTGCTGACACCAGACTAGGCATAAAAGCATTTTGGGTTATAGAGTCCTGTGCTCATGATAAATTTCCAGTGTATTTGAGAAGGTAAACCAAATGGCTTATAGGTTTTTAAATAGTTGCTTGCAGCTAAAGGAGTAATTGGTCTGTTAATATGCAGAGGCAGTAATATTATTTTACATTTAATTCTTCATTTCAGAGCTTTCAAGCTACTTTATTTGTGCTGTTATATTTTACTGAGTCTTTGTCCTCAAGTATAAAATTATGATAGCTATCTCTGAAAGATTAGTATATAAAACTAAAAAGTGTATTAGCTACCCTTTGATGGCTCTACCTGACCTGCAAAATTCTGAGCTCCTAAATATTTGACCATTAGTATTTTTTACTGAGACACCGTTCTGAAGACTCTCCAGAGCTAACATTCTCAGTGCTCCATTACCTGATCTTTCTCTCTTTCTTCCTTTCTTCCTTTTTTCTTTCTTTCCTTAATAGTCTGCTGGTCTGTGCTTTGATAAAAGGAAGGAATATTACATTGAGAAGAAATCTGGCCTAGCTGTGGCCTAAGGTCACCAACTACTCACCAAGTTCTTCCTCTGTGTCTGCATATCACTTCAGCATTCCTCTCAGGAACCACACTGGGAAGCTGGTAGTTTGACTTTCAAGCTACCAATTACCAGCTCTGGATTAGTACGACTATCTCACATTGCAAGTGGAGAAACTGAGTCTCAGAAAAGTGACCTTGTCATGGATGCCACTGTGAGGAATCTGCTTTTAAAACAATAGAGATGCAAGGGCTCACAGGAGTTAGCACGCTTGGTCATAATTCAGGTGCCTGAATATCATGAGTTTCCTATTTCTCACAGGATATTCCTGAAAGTCATAGAAATTACCTTCATTCTTGACACAAGATTACAAACAAATGTCAGTTCCACTTTTTCCTCTGTAATCCCAGTGTCTTCACTAGAAAATTAAAAGCTAAAACAAAAGTTCTGACTTTAAACTTATCACATTTTTTTCTGACAATATTTGTTCAGAGCAAAAGTTTATCTTGAGATTTCCCTACTGAAATTATTTCTAAGATTCATTTTTTTCCCATGTATGTTTTCACTAAAGACAACAAAGTAAGAGGCTAGATATACTGGAGAGTTGAAAGTATAAGTATGATCTTCCATAACTTAAAAATATTACAGTCTGGTCATGTCTTCTGAACTCCAAATATTTATCTTCAGAGCCATCTTTCTTTCCCGGGCAATTCAGGGCCAAGCTGTAATTTGGCAGGCACCCAAACCCTCCCATGTGACTTTGATCCCTGAATGACTGGCTGTCTTAAAAAGGCTCATGTTTTATTAGAGTGTATGATTAAATCATGAAGGCAGTGGTAAAATCAGGGGCAGGGAGAGCATCTGAATATATGGTCCACTCTCAAGAGAGGACTGATTTGAGGTCTGTTAAAGTGAAATTATGCTGAGCTGTGATGAAGGGCAGATGTGGGACAAGCTGTGTTACAGAGCTTTTCCATATGCCTGGCAACACTTCCACACAAGGGCTTGTGTTGGCAGACTTGTGTGAACCAGCCCATCACCTGGAAAGGTGGGTCCTTCCCTGCCTCTAATAAACAAGCAACATTTTATCTCTACCTTACAACCTTCTCTGGTCTCCCAGATGTGCACTATTTTCTCTGTCCTCCCACTGTGCCTGTATCTTTGCTGTAACATTTATGATGCTTAGATATAAACACTGACTTTCCTGTATGTCATTCTGGGAAATAATGAGTTCTTTAAGCATGGGAAATTATTGTCATGCATATTTATATCTTCAGGGCCTAACATAAAGAAGGAGTTCGAAAATATTTCTTGAATGCATAGGATAGAGTTTAACCAGAAAATTTTGAAGGTTTTAGTGTTGTCAGTCTTCTGCTTGCGCACGTCCTTATCAAAATGCTTAGCCCTCACTTTTGTAAATACATAATGCCTCACGTGTCGTCTAACTATGCTGCAAATACCTTCAGAGCAAGAGCTCTGGAGCTTGTTCATAGTAGGGCCTTCTGTGATTGCTGAGATGCTCGGTGCCCTGACACCACTTTCCTCTTCAGAATCATTTTGTATCACTTTCCACATCCACCTCTGTGACTGGTGACGCTACACTTTTCCCACGTTGCTCTTCTGCCCCAGCATCTTTGCATATGCGATTCCCTTCTGAAATCTGAATACCCTTCTTTTCTTCTTATGTAACTTCTAATTTTTCATTAGGTCCACCCTAAAATTCCCCTTTTCCCCTAAAGGCTCCCCTGACCGCTCCTCACGTTGGGCTGGGCACCTCTGTGACACACTCCTGCTGCATCTCAGGTTTCTCTGTCATTGCACTTGTTCTTCCTATGCTTTTGTAACAGAACAGCTTCTGATCTAAACTAAGAGGTCTCTGAATCTTGCATTCTAACGATTCCCTAGCATGCAGCACAGCACCGGATGTGTAATAGGTACTTAATACATGTTTTTGAAGACGTAATATCCAAATTTTCCACACTGTGGCCCACATACTCCAATTTACCACATTTCCCAGTGCTCTCCGGTGTAACCTCTTTATTGCACAAAGTTTACTGTTAGCTCTTCCCTTACAGTTCTGCCTTCCCACTTCCCCCCACCTCTGCTTCCTACTTCCTCCTACCTCTGCTTTCCATTTCCTCCCATCTGTGCTTTCCACTTCCTCTTACCTTGGCCTTAAGACCCAACCAATGTGCCTTTGTTTCATCAGCACTCACTTACTAATGACCCTCAGAGCTCCACCACATTATCACTTGTACCATAAGGACGGCTTCCTGAGGGGATGCACCTAGCGAAGTCTGTTGAAAGTGGCACTTGCCTCCCCAGTCTGAAAGTGTGCTTTTGTGGCAGGGCTGGAGGGGTTTTGTGGTGTTCCTTTCACAAACCAGTTTGTTTTATCAGACCAGACTCAATAAGCATCATTTTGAGTGTATAAAGGAAAACAGAAGACATGAACAAACCTTGTGAAACATTTTAATATTGCAAAAGAAGAATCACATTGGTCATAATGAGCAAAAAAGCTGCAGGACTATTAGGATTTTTTCTCTTATTTTATGTTTTATGTTGTCTTCTTTTCTTCCTTTCACCTTCCTTCCTTCCTTCCTTCCTTCCTTCCTTCCTTCCTTCCTTCCTTCCTTCTTTCCTTTTTCCTCTCTTCTTTTCTCTGTCGCTCTTTCTCTCTGCCCTTTCTTGGTGCAGTGCAGAGATAAGGCAAGGCAGGCAAGGCTGAGTAGTGACAAAAGTCTTTCCTTTTGTCCAGTATATCTAGCCTCTTACTTCCCTTCCTTTTTACTTCTCCTCCCCCTCCTCCTGCTTCTCTTAGCTCTCCTTCTCCTTTTCCTCCTTCTCTTTTTTTTTCTCAGCTTTTCTCTATTTGAGGCCTTCGCATTTCTAAAATTAGCACCAGGACAGGCTTAAATAATTTATTTTGACTTAAATTTCATACTTTGCCCTTGACTTGGAAGTAGGAGACTTGAATTCTAGTTCCAGAAAGTGTTCTGTGTGATCTTCACATGTCTCATGTCTTTTCTGCATCTCTAAAGTGAAAAGTGATGCCTGGATTGTCCAGGACCTAACTGGCTAGGATAAAGGTGTGCACCCTCCCCCTCCTCTCTCCTGTGTATTGCTGCTCTACAGCAAGTACAGTTTTGTTACCATGAAGCCCTGCCAGCCCTGCCTCCAGTATGTATTGCTCCATCAGAAAGGCCATGCTGATAGACTTTCATTAACAAATGTTCACTTTCGGGGCTGGGGATATAGCTCAGTGGAATAAGCGCTTGCCTAGCAAGTGCAGGGTCCTGAGTTCGATCCCCAGTACCGCAAAAAAAAAAAAAAAAAAAAGTTATAAAAAACAAATGTTCACTTTCTTTGCCACCACAATTTGAAAATTGTTCCTTTGAAACAACCTGCACAAATGGACATTAGTCCTTTCTTTGTGTATAGTTCACTTGATAAAATCATTAATTTGCTAACAGACTTAAGTTCCTCAGCTGTTTTTAAATGGAAGTTGAGATACCCGACAGAGGGTCCAGGATGATGAGAAGCGAGGCTCTCTCAGAGAAAAGGACCTAGGAAAGACATGAATGCTTGGCATTTATTTCTTTAAATATTACCTTAGAAGGAATACTAGGATCAAGAGATGGAAATAACAAGGACACTGGACTTAAACGAATTCTTTCAGTGAGACTAGAGAGAACTATCTGAACCTACCAGAGCCCAGCTCAAGAGTTTTGAATCACTAATGGGAGAGCTTATGAGACAGAAGCTGCCCAAGTTGGGTTAGAAGATTTTTAGGTCTAAATTTTGCATCCTGCGATTCATTAATAACAAATGATTGTTGAGAGACTGTTGTTAAGTCAAAAGTAAGATTTAATGATTTATGATTCCCTTTCTAAACCATAAAACCTCTTTTGGACTCTCCAGTACTTTACTGGACTCTCAAACCACAAATATGTTGTTAAGATAAATCACAATTTTAGATGAAAGAAAAGTAAAATAATGACCTTTCGGATATAATATTTGGAAAATGTGCCCTGAGAGCAACTCTTTTTTTCCCTCCAAGTCTATGTAGAAAGGAGACTTCAGCTCCAGTTCTGCTCTCATCTGATTCAATAAATGCTCTGTCCTTGGAAATGGAAAAAGGAAGCTGCACTCTGATCCTGTCTCTGTGTTTTTCTGTCTTTCATCTTCGCACAGGTCTGTTGCTGAAGGGAGGCAATTATGTGCCATCAAGTGCTGCTGGCATATCAAAATGTGGCTTTCCTTAAATGTTCTTTTCGTCTGCAAAGGTCTGCCTTACAGAATTGTTTTCTGAAATATGGCTTCCCTACAAACTTTTCTCTTCACTCACCATTTTCTTACAAACTCTCAGCAGGGTAATAAATTTTCAGCCAGCTTCCCACAGATATCTGGTGTTATCTATCACTTCATAATCCAGATGAAAATGTTTGGCTCCAACAACTTCTTAAGATAAATATGCTGACTAAAGTATAACTGTCCCTAAAATTGTTAATAATTCTTCACAGCACCATTTTCTCTCTACAGTAAATGGCAGGGTACAACTAGTGAAAGCCTGATTCTGTCCAGAAGGAGGAAGCTCTTCTTCGTTTGGAAGGTTTTATTGTCCTTTGTCATGAAAACACATCTTCGTTTATTGGCCTAACACGATTTTCAGCAAAACTTGTGTTGGCACAACTGCAGAAGTAATTAAGCTCATGTTGGGACTGTCTGCCCTGCTCTTGGAATACAGACAAGCACAAGAATAATGCTGGCAACAGGTCTCCTTCCAGGGAAGCCGTCCAGGCAGATGCTAGATGACAGGAGTCATTTTTCCTATAGGAAGCCATTGCGACCCATTTTGAGTTGGGTCCTATTTGGAAGTATCTTTAATTCAGACAATAAACCACAGATGCAAAAGAGATACTGTATTCAGTACCAGCGGAAACCAGAGGAAGCATAACAGAGTTCACTTTTTCTAGTACTTCCGGCCAAAGAGTTGACAGTTTCTAGAAAGAGCTTGGGCTGTGGGTCAGGCTGCTTGGGTTCAGGTTCTACCTCTGTCTTTGGCCAGTTGGTGACCTTAGGCAAAGTTCTTAATCTAAATCTCAGTGTATTTTTCTTTTATCCCTAGCTTATAACTTCCACTGGTTTTGCCAAGATTGTATCCTGGCTCAGAACTGATTTTCCTCTTATATCCCTGGTGCTGGCATGTTTAGGAAAGGTTCAAATTAATGCTGATCCCAAATCAACCTTTAGCATCTTCCATGACAAGGTGGATAGAAGTAGGCCAATGGATTATATTAAGAACTGGCGAGGACTGTGGCTAACTGAAAACACACAGCCGTTCTACATGAGGCTATGGGTTACTCTGCTTTTGTTTTGTGAGAAAACAAGTATAACCAGTGAAGTTTAAACTGTAACCTTGAGCTTATTATACCATTTCCTTATTTTGAAAGCATGATTCATTCCAAGGAAAACACATCCACACACTCATATGCTGCCAGGTTTGGAGCTCTGAGTTTGAGAGTTCATGTCTAAAAATACTACATGGGATTAGAGAGGAAAGTTCAGACATGACCTACTCCACATCTTTGATATAGCTTCTTTGTTTTAACATAATATAGAGTGTGATGGTTACCAGTTTTGACTGTCAGTTTGATTGCCTGGAGAGCTGCCCAGGAGACTACACTTTTGGGTGTGTCTGGATGGTTCATGCAGGTGTGGCCTTGGGGATTACATTTGGTTTCTGGCCCCTTCCTCTGTTGCTCCTCTGTGCTTGTTCTGCATCCTGACTGCCATGAGGTGTGCAGCATCCCTGTACTATGCCCTTCCACATGTTTGTGCCTTGGAGCCAGGTAGTTGTACACTGGAACTGCTGAAACTGTGAACCAAAATAAATCCTTTTTCCTGTAAGTTGTGCATACCAGATCTTTGGTCATAGCAGCAAAAGCTGACTAATACATGAAGATAAATAACTGGCTGGTCACTGGCAGTGCTGAGACTCCACCAGAGTTCTGAAGCTCTCAGACCCCAAACTGTCCTGCATCACCCTGCTATTCTTAGCCACAGTCCTAGCAGGTATGTAGGCATAATGAGAAATCACCCTCTTCACTGCTGATTATATTTGGCTGCTGATTGTATTTGGAGGGTAAAGCAGGCAGAATAAGAAAAGAACTGGATTTAGAGGGATTGCATGATTAACCCAACCTGGTATTTTTTAAACTACTATGTAATTGAAATCATCTTTATCATATTTTCTGTTCCTTGCAGGCACTTAGTCTTTGAGCGCCATCACCACTCCTAATAAATAGAAAGATTATTTTGTGTTGCTCAGAGTAAAAATACTCTCTAGCTGTTATATTTAATACTGTTAAGAGTCTTAATAGTATACAATAAAACTTTTCCTTGTTACAAATTCCACTGCAGATGTTCTAGGATGAGTAATTCCTTTGAAGAAACTCCTTTAAGACTGGCCCAGGAATATGATTACATTCCACACTGGGACACCATCATCCTTATCTGTCACCGAGACTGCAGGCTCACTCCTGGGAACCAGTGTCTTAGGCGGTCAGCCTAGAATGGGAGAACATCACTACTTCTGCATGCCATTGCTTAGCACTGGTCTTGTGGCCTACAGCCAGCTGTAAGAAGGTGAAAACTGTAAGTTCTTCATGTTCTTAGGAATATTTAAAAATAGATTGCAAGCACATAATGTTGTCCCTATAAAGGAAAAGATGAAGTATGAGGAAAGAAGACAAATATTCTTCAATAGTATGATTTTTTTCTATTAGAAATTGATTCTCTATGATTGGATATATGAGTCACTTTCCTGTGACTAGAACGAAGTACCAGCCATCCACAACTTAAATGAGTACAGGCATATGTGGATAACAATTTCCAGTGGATCCAGCCCATGCTTGGCTGACTCCAAGGCAGAAGCAGCGTGGTGGGAGGTGTGGGGGAAGAAAGACGTGTAATCCATGGAAGCCAGGAAGAGTGAAGAGGAGGAGCCAGGGACAAAAATACAGCACTCCAGTTCGCACCTGTCATGATTCACTTCTGGCGAGGCCCTATTCCTACCGCATATGCAGCCACAATCTCTTCAATGGGCTAATCCACTGACGAGGGTAATACCCCATTATCTAGTCACCTTCCTGAAGTTCCACCTCTGAATAAATGAGACTTTGGGGAAATATCTTACATCTACACAAAACCAAGAATGTAGTTGTCCGATGAGGAACAGAATGATAACTGGGAACCATATTCAACAGGAGGTGAAATGAAGGGTGTAGAACATTTCCCTCCTGCCCGTTGGCTTGCAGAAAGACGTTCACTATCCTAGTGGGAGTGAATGCTGAGTCAGCCTCTGAGGCTGATTTTCAGCGGAAATGTCTCAGAACCCAGAAGACCTCTTTGATTTTGTCTAAGCCTTTTTCAGGAAACAAAAGGCAGACAAATGTTGGCCCTTTTCAGAGAGTGGACCAATCTGTTTGGTTGGGATTCTTGCTTTATAAAGACAATATACTTTTCAATGATTCAGGAAATTAGAGGTTTTGTTTTATAATCGCAGATATTTTTCCCGCCAAATTTTTGGAAACAAACACTACTGTTTTTTATGGATCTGATAGAAAAATTATCTAGAAAGCAAGGGAAATAAAATGACCTGTGTGGAAATACAATGAGTATAATCACAGGGAAAGCATCAGTGTATAGTGATGTTTAATTAAGAATAAAACCACTAAGAAACCTTGTACAAGAGAATTATATTTGCAATTAATATGTGGACAAAAGCTCCAGACACACCTTGAATTTAATTGCTTCCTTCGAAGAGGAAGCATACATAATGCAGTCCATCCTCAAAAATAGTGATCTGAATGCACCCTGATCCACTCCTGTGTCAGAACGTTTAGCTTACTGTGAACATTTGTTTTCATATCTTTGCATATGTGCAAAGCAGAGATTCTCACAATAATAGTCATTATCCAAGTGCCAAGAGTATGAGAACTTAGTGTCAAGTACAGTATTGCCTGTAGTAGTCTGCTAGGGCTGCTGTAACAACTACCAAGACTGTGTGGCTGAAACAAAAGAATTTCATTTTCTCAGTTTTGGGTTCTAGTTCTGGTGTGAGCAGCAACGGCTTCTTCAGAGATTTCTTCTCATGGCTTGAAATGTTCGTCCTTTTCCTATGTCTCCAAGTGATCTTCTCTCTGTTGCTGTCTATGTCTAAATTTCTTCTTTATGGGGTCCCAGTCATATTGGCTCAGGGTCTCCCTTCATGTCCTCATTTTTACTCAGCTAACTCGTGTTAAATTCCTTCTCTCCAAATAGAGTCACACTTTGAGATTCCAGGGATTTAGACTTGAAAATATAAAATTTGGAGGATATAGTTCAATCTGTAACCTCTTCCAAAGTGACAAACAATATTCCATGAGATGTTACTAAATATTTTGGAAAAGGAAAAAGGCCATGCAGAAGCCATACATGCTGTCTTCTTACAGCTTCCTGCTACACACACGGCCTGAAGGCATGTTGTTGGAGTCTTCAGCTCCTTTGATCTGTTACATTCCTTCATAGTAGATTCGCGTTTGAGCATGTTTTCTTGCAGCTTGCTACATAAAATATACCAGGCTGAATTACACACCATATCCACAGGGAGGCGCTCTTTAACGTGCTCCTTTCCATCGGCAAATACATGGCCTTCTGTCCACTCTTCATCCTCCGCACTCATGTCTTATCCCTTGACTTTACCTTGAGGGTCTAATGCTTCTCTCTTTCTTGATGGTTCATTTTCATCCTGTTTTTCCTAATTTATTGTTCTAAGACCTTTTCCATAATTAGAACAAGAAAGAAGTCATAAAATCTCTTTCCTATTGGATCAATTTGAGAGAAATTAAGAAGGCAAGTTAGTGGCTCTTGTGCCATTGGAAAGGCGGATATTTTGTACTGAAATCTGCATATACAGTTGTCTTTCATAGTTTTGTTCAAAAGTAACCTTCTCTTTCAAGATGTCCAAGCCTTAGCCCCTCTCTAATGACAAAATAATTATATGTCAAATGAAATCACCACTTAGTACTGATGTGTTGGCACAAATCTCCTGAAAATTGAGTAGGAAAGAACACAAACTGCCATCTGGCCCTTCTTCAACACTGTGTACTCACCAGTGCGCTCAGATGCCACATTGATTCTGACAAGTTGTCTTCTTATAAGTATGAAAATGGTATGTTAAATGAAGGCACATCATTTTTGGATCTCATTTTGGACTTCTGTCTTCCATACATTCTGTAAGTATCTTAAAACGTTAAATAATGATAGGATATTGCCGAGCATTCTATCTATATCCAACTTAGACCTTATGTAACCACTTCTTTTTAATGTGCATAGAGTAAAATTTGGAGAGTGAAAAGGAACTGATCAGTATCTGAGAGCAATTTTTCTGTTAGATCTCCAACTAAATCCAGGTAATTGGACACTCAAGTAACTATTATGCCTGCTTCCTTTGGATACAAGATGACAGTTCTGATCCAAACCAGCAGGACTTCCATTGGAATGGTCAAGAACTCCTCAAGTGTCATCTTTTTTAAAAAACATCAAAGTTACCATTTTGATAACAACTGGTAATTAGAGAACAGAACAAAATTAAGGGTCTTAAGGTCAGGGTCTAAAGATATCCATTAATTTGGTTTCATCAACTTTCCCCACGATTCGTTCAGGTGATTGTCAGGAGCCATGGTTCATAAGAAGCAGGACTCAGGGGCTAAGGAAAACAAGCAAGGAGTTGTGGGAGAGAAGGGCTTCACTTACAGGAATAATTGAGAGATACGTATTCAGCATGATTGAAGGGACAGCAAAAAGTGCTCATCTTCTGATATTTTTCTAAATAACCTTGTTAAAATTCCACCTTTTGTGTGTTATTTGGTTTTTAAAGTCTTTTCTGTTTTGTGGAATCTATAATGAAATTGAAATTATCATGTGACACTTGCATAAGACCACTTTAGAAATTGATCTGTCTGCTGTAGGCTGAATTGTGTCTCCCTAAAGACATGTATTGAAGCAATAACTTCCCATATGACTGAGATGGCGATAGAGGTTTCAAGGCAGCAATTAAATGAACTCTTAAGGATGGAGCTGGTGTCCTTATAAGAAGAGATGACAGCTCTGTCTGTGCTCTCAGAGAAAGACCATGGAGGGGTCTATGAGAAGGCAGCCACCTACAGTCTGAGGAGAAAGCCAGCTCTTTGACCTGGGACTTCCAGCCTTCAGAGCCATGAGAATCAGTTTGCATTATTTAAGCCAGCCAGTCTGTGGTATTCCATTATGGTAGTGAGAGCTGACTAATACTTGGTTTAGCTAGAATAGCTATTTTTTAAATAGCATTGACCACATCCTCTGCATCTTCCTTAACCCGAAAGGACCTTTCTCACTTTGATGTCATCCATCCTGTGTGAATCTCACCCATTCTTTTCTGACCAGTGCTTTTGTGTTCCTATTTGAAACTTGCTAATCTTCTTTCTCTAAGATATTCAGAAATCATTTTCCTGCTTTTGACCTTTATTCCCCTCAAACAACATTTACTCACTTTCCTTCAGTTTTTCTACCCTAGACTGCTGCTGAGTGAGTTCAGTGATATTTTTTGTAGAAAGAATACTGTTTCTGTAAGTACTACCTGACAACTACTACTCCATGTAAGAACATAGCATGTGAAATGCAGCTTGCCTATATGGGTTTTAAGCCTCCTTGCAGCTCAAGCAATGCAACATTGTGTTCTACAGATGAAGACAATGATGAGAGTTAAATTTATGTAAAATCATGCCAATCCCAGATGGGGTTGTCTTTCAAACCTACACTTCTCTCTGCTTCCTGTCCCTGACCACACTAACAGATAAGCTTATCCAGTGCATTAGTGAAGAGGGTCCAGCTGTCCTATGCCATCCAGCACCCAGCATTCAGACCTTCCTTGGTTTCTATTAGAGGTTAGAGAATTCTGCCTTGAAAATAAGCTGGTACTGCCAACAATGCACCTCTAAGAAACTCCTGGTTTTAGCCAAATTAAACAAAGGTTAAGTCACTGAAGGGCACGCTGTTGTTTTTAAGGATCCAAGTGGTTAGCTGGCTCTCACACTTAGCAAGCTTAAGATTAATAAAGGGCAAATTGCAAGGCATATTTTACATGCCCCATTAAACTGGTGGGATTAAGTGTGCACAAAAAGTAATTGCCTTTTGATGTGAATAAAGCACAAAAAGCACAGACAGAGGAAGCATGCCCCTTAATTTATAGTCCTATAGGAGACTTTCTCTGTAATTATCATCTTAATGCCAAAGAGCATAATACACAGTGATGCTAAAAGGAACACAGCACAAAAGTCACTGCATCTCTTCTAGGCAAAGCTAGTTTCCCTTCTGCTCAAGCCCTGTGGCTTCTCCACTGTGCGGACAGAGTTCCCAGTGAAGAAAGCCAGCCTATGCTGGTGGAGTTGGATGTTTTGATGTTTCTTAGGAGTGGGCAGAGGGCCCAAGGATTGCTTTCTTGGTACTCCATTTTCCAAAGGCCACATAGGTTTTCTTCTGATTATATGTGTCTAATTAGGGACCCACACACATGTGCCAGTGCTTCAATTATTTGGAAATCATAATAATAAATGAGAGTCACCCAGCAGACTGAGAGTGTAAATTTCTCCTCCAATGTTTTAATAATTTGATTTTTTTCCAAAAAGATCCTGAGAAATTCGTGCAAAGGGCTGAATAAGAGCCCAGAGAAAGACATTAAGAAACTATAACCCCTGGAACATTTTCCAGTGTAAAAAATGCTCTGTGAAAGGAACTACTTTGAGAAAGAGGCATCTTAGCAATATGTCATGTCAGTGAGTTTTCATGAGAGAGCTATTTGTGATTTGATCATTATTATTGAAATTTTCCTGCCCAAAATACAGCTACAGTTATTAGCCATTATGCTGCTGGAGGTCCCTATGCAAAGTTTTGCATATATTACTGCTTAAATTTGCTTTCCCTTCTCCCTTGCTCAACAATAGGCATTTTTCCCACAATAATCAAAATAGGAGGGATACAACTTATAACACAGGAGCTTCAATACATTTAGTTCTAAAGTTTCAAAAATTCGCTTCTGTCCAGTGGACTGTGTTTTGTCTCATTCTTAAATGTCTTGTCTTGCAGTGAATTTTAATCTATATGCTGTCACAAGTCGTTTAAGAAATTTACAGGAAATAAAATCTTAAATTCAATTTGTTGCCAAGAATCTATTCACCACCCTGGAAATATAAGGCTTAGATTGGGCTTGGAAGGTAACCCAATCTAAACTCCATTCAAATCCTTGAATTTCCTCGACATTTCTGCCAAGAGCCTGCCCGCTCCTGTCTGAAAAGGACGTTAGCCAGACCATTCTGCTTTGGTTTTATTTGGCCACTTAATGGCGTATTTTGTAAGCCGCTGGATGATAGAGAAAATAACCTAATAGCACATCATTTGTTTGGACTCATCCAATGTTAATAAGTGTTTATAGTATTGGGTCAAATGTTAAGTCCTCTGGTCAAATGAAATCATGTTTGAATCATTCATCAGTTATGACTGTGGCAGATGGAAGCCCAGTTTCTCAGGTATTTATCCTAACCATCCAAGTCCGGGATTAAATTGCCAAAGAGACTTCACAGATGTGATTAAAATAAGGGTTTTGAGGTTGAAAGAGTGTCATGGATAATCACATTGGGCTCAACTGAATCACAGGATCTTTGTAAGAAGGTCTGAGACTGAGAAGAAAACACACGACAATGGAAGTAGATCCCAAAGAGGAAAGATCAAAATGCTACTGTGCTGGCCTCGAAGGTGGAAGGGGGCCACCAGCAAGGAGCCCCGTAGCCTCTGGAAAGTATAGATGGAAAGAAAATAAATGTTCCTCTAGATTTTCTGGAAGGAATGCAGCTCTGCCAAATTTTTTCTTTTGGTTTTAGCTTGTTTTGGATATTTGATCTCTAGACCAGCAAGATAATACATCTGTGTTGTTTAAAGGCACTAAATTTGTGGTATTTCATTATAGCAAATGTAAGAAATTAATGTACTCTTAGCTAGCCAGAGGCCACCCTAAACTTGGGGTCACTATGGATAGCTACACAAGAAGAAGAAAGGAAGGAAATGGGGTGGAATTTATCCTGGGTAAAGGGTAGGTAATGTAATGATTTTAGATCTTCTCTACAAACTTCCTCTTAAGCTTTTATTTTTAGATTATTTACCTTCCTTTTAACCAAAAATTAAAATGTATTAAGAAGTATGAATTATTTGAAGTTTTTTTGTCAGTCCCTATTTTAATGTTTTCCTTTATAAGTTTTTAGTGTATAACATACGCCATAAATACGTTCATATAACATGCTAGACATGAAAAACTGCATCATCAAACATTACAAATTTCTAAGTGAGGAAGGCAAAGTGAGAGCAACTCAAGATTATAATTAGTATCATTACTTCCCACCTGTGAATATTAAGTCAAAAAATATTTTATCAGCTGGAAGGTGGAGATATAAAAAAACTCTCCCAGAAAAATTGGCGTTCTATATTTCAAAACATATCATTTAATCAACAAAATTTGTTACATTAAAATAATAGATTGATAAATTTAATTACATGGAATGGAACTGCCTACAAATGCACAGATAGTAGCAAGTGGGAAGCAACACCTGCCAATGACCAGTCTCATGTGATCATCAGGATCTGAATCTGGCTACACTGTGATTGTAACTCCACATTCAATTCCATCTGGAAAGAAAATGTGGACTATCAAGTAATTTGAAAGTCGTGCTTGTGAGTTAAGCAAGAGTTCTGACCAAACTTGTTTCCCTTAACACAGTATTTGAGGAAAAGCCAACAAGGAAGTTATGTCTGAGATTCATGGCTTAAATAATTTAGTGAGATCGGTTGGCTTCTGCGATCAAGATAGGTAATTTAAAACTTCAATGACCAGTGAGGCAGGCAAGGATTAGAGGGATGCAAGAAATGATTTGCAGGGATGTGAAGTAACTGGGCCTAAGGTCATTTGGATGCTTTCAGAAGTGGCCAGAAAGCAGGTCCCGGGCCACCTGCTCTTTCTTCTATACCACACTGCCTTGAAGGGAGAATTTCTGTGAAGTCTAGCATATCAAACAGTACGTTCTTGCCAATCAAAAAGAAAGCATATTTTGGAGAGAAGACTTTGGAGGCAGGAGCAAAGTCAGACTGCGTTTTACCGTTGTGAGCTCCCCTCTGAGAACCCCAGGATATAAACACAGCACTCTCCTCCCTCGCTCTGGAAACCAGCTCTACTCTTTCCCCCTGCCCCTTTCACCTCGTGTCATTGCTGAAATGCAGCAACACTCAGTCTGTAAAGCTAACATTTTCAGCTTTCAAGGACTAGTCAAGGTTAATTATCTTCAAGAAAGCTATTATTATTTATTCTTTTGGTTTTTTTTAACTGAGCCTATGTTTGGGGCCATACAGCTTGGAAATAGTAGCTTGTCTGGGATACCTGTGTGACCAGCACTGGAATTGTCCCTGCCCATGTCCCTAGTGAAGAGGAAGTCTGTACAGTGACAAGATCCCAAACAGATTTCTTTCCTAGGAAGTTGCGCTGGGAGGCTAGCACTGAGCTCAGTCAGTGGCAGGGGCTTTAGATGAAAACTGTGTGTTCTCCCGCCCATGGTGTGGGGGACTGATCCCAGAACCTTACTTGTGTTAGGAGAGCACTCTATCACTGAGCTGCACGTCCAGCCCTGAAAAGTCTTGTAATTCAATATTGGCTCACCTGTACGTGGCTAAAAACAAACTAGAGGAAGCGCAGGATAAGGGGGAGGTGGAAAACATTTTGGAGATAAGATCAGACTCTCCATGAGAAAGAAGGAATCAGAGAAGTGAGGCTGAAGTGAGAGAACTGGAGAACCAATCTCGGTTCCTGATTTTTCAGTTCGCTTTTTATCTTTCCTTAAATGAAGTGTGGCCATAAAAGAACAGAGCCTGCATCCCAGATCCAGTTCTTTTCTGTATATACTTGGACAAGATACTTAGTAATTTTAGGGATCAATGCTGTCATCTACAGAAGGGAACCACTAATAGAACATACATTATGATTTGCTTATTAAGACTGAATAAAAATATGAATGAAAATGCTTAGAAAAGCTCATGACTCATATTAAGTGTGTGAAAACATTACCTTTGACTATTGATGCTTTGCTAATGATTCTTGTTTACATCCCTTACATGAATTTCTTTTTTATCTGTGGCAGCTTGTAGAGTTTTCTGTAGCTGAAAGAGATAGCAAGCCATATTGCCTCTCCTGACCTCTAATTAAGTATTAAAGAGAATTCCTGGGTTAAAAACTTCATTGACAAGTGTTGTGCCTTTAATTTCCTCACAATTTTCATGAAAACTGGGACAAAACAGGTAGCCTGTCCTCTGCCTTCTTTGTCAACTCTGGGGCCCCCTGATACTTACGGCTTCTGGCCCTGAGTCCTTATATCATGATAAAGGACCAGAAGGGAAGTAGAAGCCCAGCCACACCAGATGTGCCAGTGCTAAAAGACCTTAGTTGTAGCCTTTAATTAGATCCTCTAATTTTGGACCCATGAACAAGATGCTACCTCCCACAGGCCCTGACCCTTCATAGGTCTGTGCTCCTCAACCATACAGTCAGTCACCACATCTGTGGGCTTTATATCCACAGATGCAGCCAGCCATGCATGAAAATACTTTTAAAAGATTGTATATATATTCAACATTTACATAGCTTTTTGTTTTTATTATTCTCCAAAATGTACAGTGTAACAATGTCTTCCATACCATTTGGCTTGCATCTTAGTCACTAACTCAATACCTGTAAATTAAGCAAGGAGAGGTTTCTTTTGGGTCACATTTTTCATAGGTTTCAGCTGATTGTCAGCTGATTCCAAAGTGGGGAGGCATTGTGGAAGAGCATTGTGGAGGAAAAACTGCTCACATTGTGGTGTTCAGGAAGCAAAAGGACAGGAAGTTAACATTAGCACCCCATGGTCCAATCCTCTTCCAAAAGCCTCACTTCTGAGTGCATGAGGCTCTTACAGGACATTTACATACTACACTCTATAACGTATTATAAATAATCTAGAGATAAAGTATACAGGAGGATGCATGCAGATTATATGTGAATACTGTGCTACTTTATATTAGGGAATTTCAGTATCGCTACTTTTCTTGCAGAGATCAAATACCCAACACCCACAAGTTAATTTAAGGGAAGAACCCTAACCTTAAATAAACCTATTTAGCTCACACTTTGTGGAGGTTTCAGTCCATGATCAGCTGGCTCCAAGGCAGGGTGGCTTGGTTGATAGGCACCACAGAAAACTAGTTCATAGCAAGCAGACGCTAGCAAAAGCAAGCAAACAAGGAATCTTAGCAGTGTTTCTGCTCCTGTTATTTTTTCCAGGCTATTTAGGGTGGATAGTACTCACACCCTTACTCCTAGTGCCTTTGATCCTTGAATTGCGCCATGAATCAGTCCCAGCATCACACACTCTGGATCCAGCCACTTCTGGACAAGCCCCACCTATCACTGTGTGAGGTTTGGAAGGACATCTAGACACAGCCATAATAGGAGGTTACAACTCAGTGTAGTCTAAAGGCCTAAAGTTGAGATACACTCGTTCTTGGAAAGTAACCTGTGAGAATATTTTCCTTCAGAAACTTGACATCTTGACAGACAAAACAATTGCAATCATATAAAGCTCTCTACTTCTCTTCTTTCCCCAATAATCTGAATCCACAATGTACAAAGCCATATATAGTTGGAAGTATTCATATTAGATATCAGAAAATCCAAATGACAACTAGTCAAAAGGAAATATCCCTAAAAAGATCAGGTATGCTTTGCTGGGGAGATATAGTATTTAGGAAGCTTTTCAGACTTTCCGGTTTACACATACTTTATAGTTTTTATTAGTTTTAAATGTGTAAGCTTTGATTTAAATAAGGTTTACTTCACTGTTAATGATGTAGCCAAGATATTTATTGAAAGGCAAAAATACTAAGATTATTTTAATGTTATACCTGCCATTTTTTCCTTTACATTTCATCATTGTCAAAACTTGTTTCTAAAATTGTACATTTTTATTAAAATTCTTAATGTTTGTCAAGTATTATGTTACCATCATATAGTGTATAAAATGTGTAATTGCCAATTCATTATAACCATTATTTATTTTTAAGTGAAAGTATGAGGATGCTTTCTGATTGAAGAACTGTACTGAGCTGTTCTTTGTAATGTAGAATAATGTCCTGGTGTGAGTGGTCACTGCCAGTAGAAGAGCAGGCACAGGTGAGCTCCTTCTCTGTTGCCAGTCTGTGCTCATATTAAAAACTTACGAATGTTTAGTTTTTGTATCTAATCTCTGATCATTAAAATGTTTATAAAGTTTATTTTTACCAAAGAGATGCAATTCATTATGATAAATTATTGCAGAATAAACTTTTGTTTTATAAAAAAATAAAAGATCAGGTATGGTTGGATTCAGATTCTCAAACAATATTTCCCACAATCTTATCAGTTGACTTCACTCTCCTCCAGGCTGGATTTATTCTTCAGTTAAGCCCCATCAGAAAAAAATCAGTAGGGCTCATCAACAACTCTAAGACTGTACTCTGCTAGTTTAAAACTCCAGTGAGAGATAAGAATTCAAATCTGATAGCAAAAACTCCTGGGATGATTCTCTATTGCCTGGCATGGCACTGCAAGCCCATGTCTGAGATATAAGTCTGATGCTTTGAATACATCTCCAAACTCATCATGCCAAAGCCGTAGCACAGGATCAAGCCCTGTGAAACATCGTGGTTTAAGAACAGTATTGCGTCAGTTTCCTAAATGCAGATCAGAGTGCAGCTATGGAGCGAAAGGGGAAGGGATTCTCAGGAGATTTAACGGGTTGAGCGTGCCCAACCACCAACTATTTCCTACTCATCATCACTTCAGCTGTGCCTGTTAACTGCCTTGGTTCTGGGACACCAAGTTTCTTTTCCTTTATTTCCTTCCCTATATGTGCTTTCCTCTCTGACTCTCTCTCTTCTTGCTTCTCTGCCTCTAATTTTCTATCATCTACACTTGGCTGCCCCCTCTCCTCCCAAACAGTGTGAGAAATGAGTCATTTTCAGCTTGCAGAACAAAGGGTCTGCATTCGGGATACAGCTTTTTGGTGCTTTATTCTTTATCTTTGGCATTCTCGTTTTGTTAGTTTTCTTTTTATTTTCCATGTTTGGTATTCTTTTCTAAACTATAAACTTCATAATCAGTGAAGGGGCAATATCTTGGCTATTCACCTTCCTTTTCTGGAGCACCTGGCCCATAAGAGGACCTAATACTCAGTGTTGAATTAATAAAAAATTGTGCTAATGACAAAATTTTAATGGACTTGGCACACAGTTTACCTTTCATGATATATTTTAGCAAGATATGGGAAACCACAAAAGAAGAAAATGTGTAACTGAGGTTAAGACCAATGAAGTCTTACTGCCAGCCTAGGAAATTCACAGTTTTATTTTATTTTTTTATTTTTTATTTTTGGTGGTACTGGGGATCGAACTCAGGACCCTGCGCTTGTTAGGCAGGTGCTTATTCCACTGAGGTATATCCCCAGCCCCAATTCACAGTTTTAAGAAAGAGAGTAAATTTGCAGGCATGCTGGCTCTGAAAATTTCTAAACAGATATGCAGATTCACAAATTAGATGTATATTGACTGCTAAAGTTGTGATACAAAAACAGGTCTTCAGTAGTGTCCCTATGAAAGTACACATATGTGATAGGAAGCTATATAGACACCAAGATTATTTTTCTATTTACTAATTAGCATGTGGCATTTATTGGGGGTCAGTGAGCTTGATCCAAAACAGGGAAACTGAGTAAAAGAAACACCATCCTGTACTTCCAGCAATAGTTTCATATAGACTCAGTTCCTATCTCCATTTCAATTTATCAGGACTTGATAGCTTTCTCATAAATCACCTATATAATTATGGGTAGCTAGACTACAAAATCTTAAATATGGCTACCATGGTCCCTCTATTGGACAAAAGTAAGTATATAAAACCAGGGTACAATGAAAAGTGAACTCACCTTGCAAAACATGGATGAGATGAAGTCCTGGGGTAGTTTTTTCACCCATGAAAAATCTTCCATAGAAATCCAGAGAAACTCAGTGATTGCAGCAGCATATGCAAAGTTACCCATCCAATCCAAGTTAGAATATCTGAACTAATGGAAGCCATTGGATCAGGCTGTCGGGTCTGTGGTGTTTCTGTACTCTGATTCTTAAGTTTTTAATATATATGTGAATACTACCTTAATTTGGAGCATAACATTCCAAGATAGAGTTTTTAAGAGGGAAGGACAGAAAGACAGGAAGAGAGATTGATTCTTTGAAGAGATAGATATCATTCAGATGTATATATTTTACGCACATCTAAATAAGCACATACATATTTTATATATGTATATTATATGTATATATTTTCCTTAAGATCAGAAACTGACATTTGCTATGATTAAAAGGCAAAATAAAAACTTTTGGAAAGAAAAACAAATTCTATGCATGCATTTCAAGTTCATCTTAAGTACTCCAAAACAAAAATTAAATTAAAAAATAATTAAGGAAATTTAGTGATAGAGCTAAGTTCAAGCTTTTGCTAAGCTACTTACTTTATGACTATGGCCAGTGTCAATTTTTCTGCAAAATGGATGGGAAAATTCCATGAGAAATACAAGGAGACCTTTATTGAAATTTTATCTAGATGCTAGTTGAATACAGGAGGCAAAAGAAAGCACTACTTTGAAATGTAAATTTGTCATAAAAAAGTAAAGTCAAAGTCAAGTATTTTAAAAGTTTTCCTGAATAATAAAGATCTTTCAATATCTCTATTTTGTACCCACATGGACAAAATTATCTTTCATTCAAATTAATAACTGCTATTCACTCTTTATGAATTAGCTAATTAAATTTATCTTTTTATCTTTTAAAAATATAAGGCTCAGATTTTCTGTTGTAATACATCCTGAGCCTCATTTAAACTAGGTGAGCCTCAAGAAAACAAAATAATTTTATTAATAAGATCATTTTGGTGGAAAAGGCACTGATGTCCAAATCTAAACTAAACATTTAGTTTAAATGACTTCCTGACACTATCAGTTAAAATTCAGGACGATAGTTCAAATTCTTCACTTCAACTTCTTCATTTATGAAAAATGCTCTATTCACTTTCAATGCAAAATTATCCTGAACGAAAAGGTGAGTACAACAGGAGCAAAAACCAGGTAGCTCTGGACGGCGGCAGAGAATGGAAATTCAACCTGACTATTCAGACGTTCCAGAGGAGTAAACAGAAATAGATTAGACTGAAACATAAATAAAATATAAACTTCAAAATGTGTCAACTCACTCAAGTAAGACTTGAGAGAGTAAAATCAATATAAGCACTGAAGAAATCCATTCACAATTTTCAAAGCAGTGCTAATATAAATATACCTTTCTACTAGCATGGTGCTACATATATATATATATACATATATAATTATTATATGTATGTAATATACATGATATTTAATATAGTATATTAAATAATAAAACCTATATTAAAGTATAATGTAATATGATATGTATGTAACATACATATAATATATGTTATCTACATAACGTTAAATAAAGGAAAAGTTATTATAGGCGATTTGTGCACATATCACATGTAAAAGTATATACATTTGTCATTGCAAGTACTGACCTGGACTGAAATCTATTACACATTGGATGGCAGACATGTACAAACTTAAGCAACATGTTTGTAAAATGTTTTTAATTAAATTATTTATAAAGGTAAAATTATGCCAATAGGTGATGAAAAATTTAAAGAATAAAAGCAAAGATGACTATGACAAAAAGCCACTTCCTTTATTATTAATGACAATAAAAGCATCTTGAGTCTCATGAACCTCTAAAAGTCATCTTTCATTCAATAAATAAAAGCAAACAGACTGCACTGGCCACTTTACCTGCCCAGCATGAAACTATGTACTTGACCTACATAAGATTATAAAAAGAGAACATAGCATTCTACTTTAGGAGGACAATAATCCATAGCATTCCGACCCTGCCCCCAAAAGACCCATGCACACTCTTTTATGTAAGAGGCATTTAGTCCATTACCAGAAATTGCCAAAGTTCTGACAGTTTCAGCATTGCTCAAATGTCTTTGAGATTTAAGGCAAACTTAGCTTTGAGCTTCTGTACAAATAAAAAGAAGTTAAACACTTCCAACATTCAATGGCCCAAGATAGACATTTCCATTCTAAAAGTTACAGAGGGATAGAGAGGAATGGTAACAAAGCAGGGACAAAATTCAGCAGGACGAATTTTAAATCCCACAGTTCCACTTTCAGCATCCTCAGCAATCTGAGGTAAATTGTAAACTTTGAGGGGCTTGTGTGGCTTCCCTACTTCAGCTAGTCGTTATAGCTTCTATGGATTATCTCTTGGATTCTTTCTCTGCTCCTTCTTGCAGTCTTTCTCAGACAATCCACATTTCTGGCTCTCCAAACTTCTGTGGTCTCCACTGCACCTTTGGCTTCACACTCACAGCTTTATATTTTGGCCCCTCAGGGGTGCACTGCCTGGCCTCCCAGCCCTTCTGAAATCAGCAAGGAAGCATCCCTGACCCAACAACTCTTACAGTCTACATTCACCTAGAACCAGCACCACATAGATGATGCCAAAGTCTACTGCCCACTGGAGCAGTAGCCAGGCTTCCTTCCTTCTTGGCTACAGGAGTTGCATACCTCTGAACAAAATCCCAAGAAATTACTTTTCTGGGCCACCACCATTCTGGAACATTGTGGTCTGGGGCTCTCTTCCCACAGCAAAGTCTTTTATCTTTGCAAATCTGAGGCTGCAAAGTCTGGAGTTCTGTTGGTTTTTGTGACAGTCGCAGGGCAATTTTCTGTTGTCTTCTGAAATATTTAGCTTTTTTTTTTACTAGTCTTTTCAGTGACTAATTTCTTCTCTCTTCCATCTTTGCAGGCCACAGTTTTACTGGAGATTCCTTTCTGGCCACACTCAAAATATTTCAAATCATTTTGCTGGGCTCTTTGCTCTTGATTCTCAACATAAATCTGGCTAAAATTCTCCAACAGTAACCATGTCCTGCCTCAACATTGCAGTGTCTTGAAAGTTTTTCTGCCAAGTTAGCCCGCTGCCCTTAATCTCAGTCTCATGCAAGGTTTCTGGACATGGACAAAATGCAGACAAACTTTCTGCCAAAGCATAACACATCATCTGGAGTCCATCAGCTAATGAAATCTTTCTTCCTCAAAGAAACCTCTTGAGCATGCTCTTCACCAGCAGAATGTCTATTAACTTTCTGAACTTCTACCAGAATCTTCCATTAAGTACAGCCTCAGGCATCCCAGCACTCTGCTTTCAGCCAGCATCTCCAAACTTTCCCTAACTCTTCCCCTTACCACAAACCATTCCCAAAGGCACCTAAAACACATGGTCAGGTACAGTCATAGCACTGACTCCCCTTCTCTGGTACCAAATTCTGTCTTAGTTACTTATTTCATTGCTAAGACAAAATATCTGACACCCAAAGTGAATGGGGAAAAGGTTTATTTAGCTTGAAGTCTGTGGAGAGTTAGTCCATAATCAGCTGACTCCAGGTCAGGGTGGCATGGCAGACAGACATTTCAGAGGATAAAGAGTTCATTCAGACAAAAGACAACAAGGCACCAAGGAACAAGACAAGCCTCTTTCTGTCTCTTATGTTATATCCAGGTGAGCGGAACCACTAAGGCTGAGTAAATGGTAGAGGCATGGAAGGAAGCTTAGGGAAGCCCTGAGGACATGAATCCAATATCAGCACAGGCGCACAATAGGGCACAATTAAATAACCATGACTTAGCAGTGAACAACTACTCATGAACCAATGAAGGTAGCATGTGAGGGTGTAAATAGTTGATAACAACATGTACAAGAATTATGCAATAAGGACACAGGTGGCTCTTACATTCTACTCCAGTCTGTCTGCTGTTGCTGCTAATATCTTGAATGTGTGAATTCTTTAACCTGGGGACCTCACCTGTGAAAGTTTCTGTTGGGCCCCCATCTCAGCAGGCTGACAACTGGTGCAATCAGCAAGACACTGAAGGGAGTTGCCCCATGGCAGCTGTGGAAACAGAGCCTGTTGATGAAGGGGAGCCCCATGGAATGGCTGATACATGACCTCCAACCTCACCAGGTGACTTGGAAGGTCATGAAGGACTAGGAAAGAGTCCATCTGGGGCCCGGAGATATCTTTCCAGCCTTGGAAATGATAGACAGATAAATTCCTCCTCTTTACCATAAAATAGCAGGTTTGATAGCTTGGTTCTTCTTCACTTTCTTCTGCTGTGTAATTCAAGAGACAGATGGCCCTGTCTGGCAGGGCCAGTAGACTAGCTGCAGTGGATAGAGGAGGACCTTGAGCAATGGCTGGCTGCTGTGGAGCTCAGGTTTTGAGGCACTGGAAGCAGTGCTTCCTCAATAAGTATCTCTAGAAGCACAAGTCCTCAGGTCTGAGAGAAACCCCAGGAAAATCCCCTGGTTTTGCATGCTAGGATTGCTATTTTTCAAAAGGTGGAGGTAGAGGAACCCCTATGTTAGGGAGAAGGACCAGGAGGGCCACCTACTTTTACCTAGCATGCAATGTACATGATCTATACAGCCATGGAGATGTGTGAGTTAGCAAAATATCTAAAGCAAAAGGTAGGTGAAATAGTGCCCATGTGGCTGCTATGGCTGTGGAACAATGGGGTTGATAAAATACAATTAAGCCCACAGAAGATGTCCCAATACATAGCCAACACCTCCTCTATGACATGGGTTTTGTGGGGTATGCTGAGGACAATCACAGAATGTCATCAGACTGTGATTAATGTGGTTGATGGCAGCAGCTTGCTTGTATTGGGAGAATCCAGGTTACCTGCCAGAGCAAGTCTAAATGGAAAAGCTAACTAGACTTGATAACTGTGCTACAGGAGATGACTATGTGAGAAAGGATGTTTATGTTGCAGTACCATAGCCCAGATGAGGAACTGCTCAAGGCATACATGCAGGACATGATCCTGGTGTGCAGGCTGGCTGGCATGTTCAGGTCAGTAGCAGCCCTTCTAGCCCCCTTTACTGATTGCGCAGTCCATGATGGTGTGATGCTTTGGCCAGGCTGGGGACATAGACATGAAGTGCCAAGATAAGCCAAGTCCTGTGTCTTGGTTATTTTTCTCTTACTGCTGAGACAAAATACCCAACACCCAGAATTAAGGAAGGAAAGATTTATTTAGCTCACGGTGTGTGGAGATTTCAGACCATACCTTGCTGGCTCCAAGGCAGAGTGGCACATGGCAGAGAGCAACTGTTCATAGTGGCAGAAGACAGCAAAAACTACAGGAGCACAAGGGGAGAAGTGGCGAGCAGCCTCTTTCCCTCCCTTATATGGTATGCAAACTCTCCACCCCAGGGTGGGTGTAGCATTCACTCCCATAGTCCCAACACTGGACCATGAATCAATCCCAAACTCTAGAAGCCCACCCCATGACTGCATGTGGCTTTGGTGGGACACATAAAGACACAAACTATAACAACCTGTAAAAACCGTACTAGCAAAGGAAAAAAAGAAGGAGGGCTCTGGCCAAGCAGGGCTGTACCTCAAGGACTGAAGTTTGGTTGGTGCCAGATCTAGACAGACCTGCTGGCTGCCAGCCTAGCTGCAGGTAAGATAGATGGGCAGCCTCTGGATGTGTTGCTGATTCTGTGGAGGCAGTTACACCCTGAGCAGCAATACTGACCAATGGGCCAGGGCCAGAAGGCTGATGCAGCCCGAGTAAAGCAGAAAAAAAAGTGATACTGGCCTCCTTTTACCCTGATTAGGAGGCAGGCCAGATCTTGGGGGCCCCAGTAGACTAGAGGCCGCATGTAGAATTGACTATTTACTGGACCCTAAAAATGTGCAGTGTGTACTAACATTGGTGAATACTGGAACCAAATCAGTGCTAATATATAACGACCTGTGCTATTTTGCAGGACCTACTGCATGCATAGAAAGGCATGGAGGTCACTGCTTCAAGATCTGGTAGGCCCAAGTGACTTTGGTTATCAGGCTTTTGCCATCATGACCATATGGTGTGTATGTTTTCCTGGCTACTGAATACATACTAGGGGTGGACATACTGACTGGTGTTATGCTTGACATCATGCAGGGAGAATTCCAGTTCCAAATTCATGTAGTAATAATCGTAGTCTGGGGATATCCATACCATGCACAACTGACTCCAGTAGGCCATGAGGATTGTGTGCATGAAGCAATACCGGCTACCTGGAGGCCATGAGGAGGTAGGACACACTATCTTGGAATTGTAAGAAGCAGGGGGGACACACTCTGCACAGAGCTCTTTCAACTCCCTGGTATGGCCCATTTGGAAGCCAGATGAGACATGGAGAATGACTTGGATTACAAGGAACTGAATAAAGTGACTCTTCCACTGCATGTGGTGGTGCCTATCACTGCAGATTTGATGGCTCATCTCACCCTGACTCTGGGTTGATACCATTATGGTGTGGATTTGGTTAATGCCTTCTCCATTGCTATCACACCTGACAGTCAAGATCAATTTGCCTTTGATTGGAAGGGTCAGCAATAGACCTTCCAAATGTTGCCATAATGCTATCTGCATAACTGAACTTTGTGTCATGGCCTGGTGGCCCATGACTTGGCCACATGGATAAAACCACACTCTATGTCACAGTTTCATTATGTTGATGATATTATGTTAACTTCTGACTGCCTTACAGATTTGGAATCCACTGTACACAGCCTGAAGGAAGCTTTGCTAGCATGGGGATGGAACATGAATTAAGACAATGTTCAGGGACCTGGCTTTTCTGTCAAATTATTGGGCATCATCTGATCGTGTAAGATGAAAGTAATTCCTGATTCTGTTACTGATAAGATCCAACCATACCCCAGAACCCCAACAATATGCCAGTTAAAGGTCTATGTGAGCTTGCTAGAGTTCTGGCAGACATTCATACCACATCTACCTACACTGCTGCACCCTTTATACCAGATGACCCAGCAGGGTGCTATGTGGGACTGGACAGATGCAGCAGAAGCTGCTTTTCAGGAGTGTATGCTGCTTTGCATTCATGTGAAAGTATCACAGGAAAACAAATAGTGGATGTGCAGAAAAAATACCAGGTAGAGGGTTGGGGATGGGTGTGGACAGCCCATCTCAGGAGTGGAGCAGCACAGGCCCCCACTCTCATGCATTAGGTGTGTGCTTCCAACAGCAGCCCTCTTTCTTGACTAGCCTGTTGGCAGCCAAACTGGCAGTGGTGTTGGGACCTGTAACATACACAGCCTCAGAACCTGTTTGGGAGGACAGACTATAGTGCATAAACCCTAGTCCCTAGGTAGAAGGGAAAGAGGGACCTCCAGCTGATGTCTGCTGCACAGATGGGTTTAACTGTGGCACAGTCCCACAGTGGAAGCAGTTGGTGTCCATCTAGTACAGAAGTAGCCTGGTTTGAAACCAGAACAGGTAGGTTAAGTCAATAGGCAGAGCTGTGGGCCATATGGCTACTTGTGATGCATGAAGAAAGCCTCTTACTTGAGTGCATAGACAGTTGCTAGCTTGGGAAGTTTAGGATTGGCAGGTTGGGCACAGTCACTTATAGGGTGCCAACCTATGGTGAGACTTATGGGAGTGTGGCCAAGAAACTAACCACATAGTGTATTATGTTTCAGGACATAAACCCCTGCTCTCACTTGGAAATGACTTAGCTGAAGCTTTGACAAGAATAGCCACTCTCTGAGATGTACCCTCTGCTCTGCTACAGGACATGTGCAACCCTGTACCACACAAGCTGCGGCACAGTGATGGCACTTGGACTTGACTCCTGCTGAGTCAAAGCCTGCAGTAAAGCCATGTCTCCAGTGTGCTCATTTGGCCTCCTGGAGGAGGAGGGTGCCCACAACACTTGGCATCATATCATGAGCACACCACCCACTGTAGCAAGGGCACATGGGTTGTATTGGGACCCTACATCTTTCACAGGGACATAGATATGCTTTGATTTCTTTAGATACAGCCATGAGAATAGGTTTTGCCTACGCTGTGCTCTCTGCTGAGCAAGCTCACACCATGAAGGCTTTACTATGTTTTACTGCTGCATATGAGATGATGCTAGGAATAGTATCTGACAGGGGAACTCATTTTCAGGGGTTCAGGTGCAACCATGGGCCAGAGGCAGTGAGGTCACATGGCACTTTCATGTGCCCTCCCAGCCCCAGGATGATCATATGACTGAGAGATAG
This sequence comes from Dinomys branickii, assembly GCA_004027595.1. NCBI lineage: Eukaryota > Metazoa > Chordata > Mammalia > Rodentia > Dinomyidae > Dinomys > Dinomys branickii. Next base: position 93,260 of record PVLD010001837.1, read on the forward strand.
AACAGGATCCTGAAAGCCAAACTGACCCATTTGGCTCCAAAGTTCATCAGGTTGGTGTGGGCCTTGCTCCAGTGCTTCAATTGCTCAATGACTAGTGTTGACATACAAGACATACAGGCCTGTTGGATCACCTCCTGAGCACAGCCAGTCCATCTGCATATTCAACCCATGGAGCAGGGTCCTAATGTGAGGAAAGGGGCCTTAATTCTTCTCTCATTGGAACCTTTGTGGTTGGAGGTCTGCTATCAATGGACTTGGGGTTGTCTTAAAGACACACTTCACAACTGGGACACTGTGTATCACAAGTGACACTGTTCTAAATGGGTGGCCTTGTGGTTTTATCTGATGGCCTTGCTGCTGCCAGGGCCTGGGACTAAAGATTTAGCCCATTAAGTTGAAGCCCTTGCTCAGCACATGTCCCAGGCCTTAAATGTTATGCATCAGGCTTTGATGTTGCTCATGGGTACTTCTCAAATGAGAAAGATGGCTTTGCAAAACTGCCTGGCTCTTGATTTGCTGGTCGCAGCACAGGAGACACTTGTGTCCTCTTACTTGTAGAATGTTGCATTTATATCCCTGACCATAGACACAGGTACACGGATGGATGTGGAGGTGTCCGCCATCCAGACCCTGCAGCAGGACCCCCTTACCCAGTGGTGGGAATCCTGGGATCCACCTGCTGTTCAATAGCCATAAGCTACATTGTGGTGACAGTGGGATTGGTAGTGATCTGTTGTTCCCTGTTTTGGTGATCTTTGTGCACAGAGGTCAGCTTTATGGGCCACTCACAAGAGATAATTCTTTACTGACTTTTGAGGGGATGGTATGTGGGGAACGGCTCAGACTGAGTCGTAGCTCAGGCCATGTAAGTATGCTGCAGGGCAGTGCCGAGGACACAACCCCATTATCAGTGTAGGCGCACAATGGGGCACAATTATATAACCATGATTTAGCAGTGGACAACTACGCACACACCAGTGAAGCTAACATACAAGAATATAAACAGATGATCAGAACATGTATAAGAATTATACAATAAAGATGCAGGTGTTTGTGCTGTTCTGCTCTGCTCCATGCTGCCTGCTGTTGTTGCTGCTGTCTTGCATGTGTGCATTCTTTCTCCTGGTGACCTCACCTGTGAAAAACTCCCTTGCGCCCCTTGAGAAGACTAACACCGGGCTACCAGGATTAGGGTGGTGCCAAACCAATTAGGGCATGGATTTAATAATCACCCATTCTGAATCCTAGCAACCTTAATCTTAAAATTGCGGCATGACTTAGTCACACACTGTAGACGCAGCCATCTCTGAAAAATCCCTACTTATGATTGCATGATGCTTTGGGGGAGACATTTACATACAACGAATAATGCTTGTTGATGAGAGCAAGAACATGGAGATCTATGTAGGAGACACATTATGCTATTCAGTGGGCTGAAGAAAGGCTGCGTTTCATTTCTCTCAGTCCCCAGATAGGAATGTGTGTTCTTACTCTCTATGGGAAGCCTCACAATCAATACCTTTACTTCCATTTTTCCACAGAGGGAAAAAAGAAACTGGGCATCTTTATGGAATTTGTCCCAAATAATATGGCTAATAAGTTATAAAATATACACCAGATAATTATAAAGAACCTGAAACCTAGACACATGATACTGACTAGAAATAAGGAGTTCAAAAGAAAAATTAGCATTGCCCACACTGAATCATTCAGCTGGCCTTGTAGCCTACGTACAAAGAAAGGGGTGCACACACCAAACGCAAATGCACAAGGTAGATATTATGTTTTCACTATAGACAGCATTCAGGATCCTTGTAAGGAAATGAATACTGCACCCCAAAGTCTTAGAGCAATTGACCCTCCAGGAAAGTAGAAGACTGGAAATCTCGGTGGCCTTACCACAAACACAAGTGAAAAATGCTGCCTATACAACGCGTTGGTTCGGGGGTGGTTATAAAGTAGAGGTAAAGAGAACCTGGTCATATTCTGGTTCTTAGCTGCTTCAAACTGAGGGGGGGTCCCTACCTTTTCTCGTCTACCTACCCCTGTTTAGGGAAAGAAAATGGATGTTCTTTCCACAAGGAATTGTCTGAGATTTTATAGGTTCCTAATGGCATTGGGTAATACGATCCATCTCAATGTGAAAAAGATCTGGTATATTTGGGGGTCTCCAAGATATAAAAACAAATGTGAAGCAACAGAGAAAGAAAAGAAAGTGAAGAAAGGGCTGTATTAAACTTCCCTCTATTACTTATACATTAAAATAATAAAAGAATCTGTTTAAAAATTTAACATACAAATGATGGCACCATTTTCAGTAGAAAAGCGGTCCCCAATATTGTCAGGAGAGAAAGATAATAATTCTAAATGGTCACTTATGTCATTTTTAATACACATAAATTATACATTCAATACAGCAGCATCACAGCAAAATATGCCATTATAAGAAAACACCGGCACATCACACACATAATCCATTTCATTATTATGATTGCTCTGCAGCTATTCACTATTTAGAGGAAAAATCTCTCATGTTAATGTGCAATTCTGCTATTTTAGGACAAGATTGTCCGTAGATGGCAGCCATACAAAAATAGCAAAGCTAGAATGAAAGAAGGAAAGGAAAACATGGATATAAAATATCGAACTCTGAGAACAACAACAGAGTGTTCTAGGGCTTTTGCAAAGCCAACAAAAGTGAGAACTCACAATTATCATCTTCATCCAGCAGAGTCAGATGTACAAAGTCGTTGTGGACTTAAAACGTGAGAGGAGCCAGGGTATCATCATACCAGGCATAAAAACAGCCTCTGTAAGTTCTGCAAATAATATAGACGATGGCTTCAAGTCAGCGTCTATTTTCTTATTCTTTGTTCCTGGATATTAAGTTCAGGCTTTGGGACATAGTAGCCCCTTCTATACATCTTTGGTAAAGGCATATTGGGAGGTTGACTTAAACTTGAAGTTCACACAAAACCACAGGGAACTGATGGGTGAAGAGCTGTGTGAGAGATTAGACAGGGAGCCAGTGCCCTTCCAAAGCAAGAGTTGGGCATGTGTGGAACATAGCTGCTCAGGTGTGGCAGAGGTCATTGTACAGTTAGGCCAGTGGACTGTAAGTCAGAGAGAAGTGAAAGCCACAAAAATATGACAAGTACACTGATACATCGAGAACCATGTCCAGTATCTCTTAAATCTAATACAAAGGAGAGCATCCTGTTTAGTTCAACACACAACAAGTTCATTTTGTATATTTACTGCTATAAAGTAGTAGTACAACAAGTATATAAGGCAAATGGTGCATGGACATCTTTCCCCAAGGAGATTTCAATCCATTAGGATAAATGGGCATTTAATTATTGACCTTATAACAGAGGAGATTGAAATGTGCTGTGGTTAGTGGTTCATTCAAACCATGATGGAAGTTGACTGTGATTTGATTCTGGCCTGGGTAATCTAGAGTATTTTTAATAAATATATAGCATCAGTTAGATCTTAATAACATTAAATGAAGATGTCACCTAAAGACAGTGATAGGAAAGAAAATATTTGATGCTAAAGGAATTGGATACTGTTTAACTTCTTGGGGTCATAAGTCCCTTGAAGAAACTCATGAATTGAAGCCTGCATATATTTTGCATAAGTTTCTGATAATTCATGAAGCCCAATTCTGGGTGGCTGTGCTTGTGGGCCCCAGGCTGAAAATCCTTGAAGGAGTATGGGCAATGAGCACAAAGCTCTGACAACATAGCAGGATATGGAACCCAGTGAGGCTACAGGGGAAGGTTAGGGCCTAATCAAAGAAAGCTTTAGGGATCATATGAAAGGTAAATTAGAAGGAATTTAAATTTGTATTTACTGATGAAAGTAATCCAAAGCGGTCATAACATGACAAACTCCAGAAGAAAAGAATTTTGCTGTCAACAGAGCTTAACTTGACCTTATTTCAAGTCACCATCTTGGATGGAGTGAAATGAACGAGATGGCACAGAAAAAGATAAGAATATTTCTAGAAGCCCCTTCACCTTGCCCCCTCTTCTTGTGTACACAGTATCATCAGAATTCTTTTCTTGGCAGTGGAATCACGTCTATCCTTCCCTGAAGCTAATAGTACATGTTGTTCTTATTTAGGAAAAACCTGAGTGTGGACAACCAATATTAAAGAACACTTTGTCAGTTACCTACTGACCTTGTTTTCTGAATAGAGCTTGTTCCCGAGCTCAGAGGTGCCTATACATGCCCACCTGGCTTTACCAAATTCTAGTTTCTTTAGGATGGCTGGCCGTTTGACTACCTGCCTTGCTTAACGCCACCCAGCTGTATAAGCACTACAGTTCTTAGCTCTTCATCTGCCCTTGGGGGCTTTTTCTGGATTACGCCGCTCTGTGAGTCTGTCCCCGTGATTCTGTTTTTACCTGGCTCTGACAATCCCTCTCAACTTCCACGTTTTTGATATCATCCCAACATTTCTGCCTTTTGCTCCTCTCCACTTGCTGCATCCCACACAGCTCTTGATGTTCCCAGGGTGAGGACAGTGAGAGGATGGAGAAAAAAGAACAAGAGTCAGAAGACAGAAACCTGAGGCCATATGGAGCCTTGTCTCCTGTGGGAAGAGATGAAGGAGGAGAAAGAGAGAGAGCTCCAATGGCAGCAGCACATTTATTTATATGCTTGAGAAGTTGGATATCACGTGAAACCTCTCCACCTAATAGTTTATCCACATGGCTTTTCCCAGGCATGCTGTGTTCTTGAGGTTAGAGCAGCTTATTTCTGTCACTTGCCTCAGGCACTGCACTCCTGATACTGGCCTTGATCCATCACTGGCTTCAGCCTCTCCTTGCATACACTAACCTATCTCCCCTGGTATCAAGGCAAGAACACCAGCTTTGTATGTCTGGGCTGAGTCCCACCATGGGGAAGATACATAGTTAACACAATGGGAAAACGCTCCCGTTTCTCAGTGTTAGGTCCTGACATAAAGAAGGAAGACGTAGATTCCATTAGGAATGCAGTTGTGCTGGCCATAATTAGAGGGAGTGTATTAATAAGTGTCTGGTTGAAGAATACACTGAGGCAGAACCAGACAAACAGCAATAGGAAGGGAAAATGTTAAAGTTGGGGCAGAAAAATGTTTATCAGAGTTGTCCTAGGAACTGTTTACATAAGCGGCACAAAAAAGTATCGAGAGGAAAGGGGAACAAATTCTGGAGAGAAAAATGAAGTTGAGTATTCAGCAAGAGAATGGAAAATAATGTTCCTTCTCCTTCCTGTCCTTCCAAGTGCATCAAACATGCAAATAGCAAATTTAAGTGTATTCAACTAATATTTTTGAGTGCCAGCTATGTTACAGGCACTTTTGTGTGTCCTTCCAGGTTTGTCACATAATGATCCTTTCCTTCACAAAGATTTAATTTTAGCTGAATACTTCCAGATCTCCACTGCTCCTATAACATTGAAAATAAATTTACATTGTGCTTTGGAACCAGGAAACAAGCTTCTGACCCCGAGCTTCTATGTTGTAGTGATACAAGTTTTAACAAGTCATATAGAAACATTTTAAGCATCTTTATCTGTGTAAATGCTCTGTTGATAGTTACTTACAGGCTGTACAAGAATAAGTTGAATTAATACACAAAATCAACCTTCACAATGCTTAGCATATTTTACTGAATAAAAGCTAATTACTTTAAGGGTATCTGCCCAGAAAATTTCTTTTTTTCTATTTTAAAGATAAAAGAATGAAAACATATTAACAAATACATACACTTAGAGAAAATTTCTGATCATATGCATCATCCTACCTACTTTCCTAGATGCCACAAGAATACAAGTTATTTGGATCACAAATAGCAAAATAAAATTTTGAAGTTATGAAATCCAAATATTTGATCATTGCCTGCAAGTTCCTATGAGAAGGGCTTGTGGCTTTTTCCTCTGACCTAACCTCAAGTAATTTTACATTGTGGCCACTAGACTCCAGCCACCATGGCCTTTGCGCTTTTCATTGACAAAAGTCTCAAACTCTTCGGTTTCGAGTCTTGGCAGTTGTTGCTACCATTGCCTGAAACTTTTGTCTTCTTACATAAATGACCACTTCCTTCTCTAACCACTACATCTGGAACCTGCTCAGACTGCTTCTACGTGGCCCCTTCTGCACCACTTTCCACAGGGACTTTCTTGCCACTTCATTCACTCCTGAGATGCTTTATTATTTATTCATATGATCACTTGATCATTGTCAGACCTTCACTAAAATGTAAATTTCTTTCATGCTGACGTCCTTCTTGGGTTATTTGTTCCCAGCATTCAGAAGAGGGCCCACCATGTAGTCTAGTAAAAATTCCTTGAAGAACACCTAAGTAAATGAGTGCATATTTGAATGAATGACTTGTTGAGAGAGAAGTTCATGATTTTTTATATGGTTGTCTTTCCAATCTTCTGTGACAGAGATATGTGTTTTCTATGAGCTCCATAGGTGGGGATATTATATGAATGAGTGGTTATCACTCTTTTTTCTATTTGTTTCTCTCCCTTTTGCATGTTGTTCAAGAGCATTTGTTTATTTACTTGCCCATTTAATTATTTTGCAGAGAATATGGATATTTTGGGAACACGTGAAATGTACTGTTGAACTACAAAATTAAACAAAGCATAACTGCTTTCTTCCAAGGCCACAGAGTATTACCCTGGAAGCTTTGCTTCTTGCACAAACATAAAATTGGGGAAAGGTCAGCTCCTCAACAGTTAATTGCAATCTTGTGTGGTTGTGAAATGTTGTCCCTGAGTATCTGCTGAGGTTATGGAATGCAGAGTCCACATTTAGGAGGTAAACAGACTAGTCTGGAGAGGTTGGGGATGGGATTAGAACACTGGCCTCCTGATTCTGAGGCCTGGGCTATTTTTCCAATATCATGTGCCAGCAAATGAGGAAACACAATTATTATTGTTGTTTTATTGATTTAAAGATAAGTAAGTGTTGATGCCAGGTGGAAACCTAGAACAACAGTGCTACAAAATCATCATCAAATGGAAGTGTAAACCTCAATGGATACTTACAAATATTCAAACCCTTACATGCTATATAAAAAACCTTTACACTCAATAAAAAATCATTTATATCATCTATGATTTTTCACACGGGCACAAAGCTCTGCCTCTAATTTTAGGACTTAGGTAGCAAAGGGTAATAAAGAATTTCACATGGATAATTTGCAATATATTCACTTTCATCAGTGGGTAGAGAAGAAAAGGCGAGACTTCTCATAAAATACCAATCAGCACTGAGAAGCTCAATGCTGTTGCAATGAAAAAGGTTACTCTGTGTGTTCTGCCTCAAAGATGAGGTGATTTTTTTGTGGTCACTTCAGCAGCATATATACTAAAAGATGGGTTGATTTTTAAAACGTGTTTTTCATGAGCAGAAAATCACTAAAAATGAAAGCATTTTATGGGTAGCAAACCACAAAAATTAGTCCACTTTAAAACCTGGCTTTATTTGAATTTTTATAACTCTATTTTATATGCCTTGTTATTGACAGTTGAATTGTAAGCAAATTGATCTAGACCAATCAAAATCTATTTTGTTTAAAATCAAAATGAAAGGCCAATTTTTATGTATATTGGCCTTTCACACACACACACATTTTTACAACAGTGGAGGATGGTACACTAGTGCTGAAATATTTTGTGACATAAAGTTTCAGTTAGTGGGAATTGGAGTAGCTGAGTTATAACCTTACGATGCAGAGTAGATAATGAAATGTCAACAGACCCTCAAGAAGGAAATCACTATAGGAGGTGGTAGAAGCTTCCTGGAAGGAAGTTCTTCTCAATCTACCTAATTATGCTTTTGTATTCACTATCGTCTCCTTTGGCCTCTTGAATATTTTACAGACAGTGAAAAGGCAGACGTCCTCTGAGAAGAGCACAACTTGGTGTTTGAATCAAAATGCCAGTCTGAAAAAGCTGGAATAATTTAAGGAAAGTTTTATCTCAGTTTGTGGAAGCAAAAAAAAAAAAAAAACACCAGCTAACAAGCTAACAAAGAATAGACCTTCATTTCTTTATCAAGGTGATAACAAAGACTAAATGAGCAATTTAAGGTATTTTAGTGGTTTTTTTTGTTCTTTACTTTCTTCTCCATCTGAATGTTAGTAATTGAAACAGACATGTAACAATTTTTCTATTATTCTTAATTTTGTTTCTCTCTGTCTCTCCTCCTTCAACATTTCATTTTGTCTCCTGTACATATATTCAAAGAATTTCTACAAAACAAGTTTATCATTTTCTCTAAGAGACATAATAGAAAACGTCTAGATTGTATACAACAGTAGACTCCTGACCTGTAACTTTAGCAAGAACCAGGTCAGAAAGGCAAGAAGGGAAACTAGAGAAACTTGAAATCCTATTTAGTTCTTTGTTGATATGTTGAAAAGAATGAGTCAAATGCTATATATATAATACATATTTTTTTTTTGGAAAATGTTCAGGTGGGGAGTATTGTAGGCTTTTGAGGCCATCAGACCTCTGTTACAGCTACTCCTTCCTGTCCTTATGTTGAGAAACTGGCTGCTGACACTAAGGAGACAAAAGGGTGTGGTTGTATGCCACGAAGACTATGAAAACTAGCAGCAGCTCCAGTTTGTCCCCTATGCTGTAGTTTGCTGAATCTTGCTCTGTGTTCAAGATACACGCTCAGAACACAGAGCCTCTCAGGAGAAATCTGTAGGTATTGTTAGCTTTCTTCGACAAAGACTGGCAAGTGGAAAATCCCTGCCAATATTGAATTGGGGATGGCTGGAAAAGAGTAACAACTGGAATAAATGCATAAACTTTTTAATATGTTAAAAGTTGAAAGCATTAGGAAGAAGATAGTATACAAGAGGAACAGAGGATATTATGCGGGTGATGAAAGGATGGACTATAATTTCAACAGGATGCCTAGAGTACAATATATGGAAAGCAGCATTTGGGCAGAAAGCTGTGCTCTTCTCAGAGGATGTCTGCCTTGTAATTCTTTCAGCTGTTACTATACGACACAGGAGCTCTCTTGGTGCAGTGGCAGGGTTTGGGGAGGAAAAGCGTCCTATAACATTTTTATTAATGATTAGTCTTTTTGGGGTGCTGGTTCTTGGAGCAGTGACCCCACCAATACTTACCTAGTGGCAGAGGGTTTTTGATACCCTCGTATTCCTTTCCTCAGTTGTAGTGTTCTTATCCATTTCCTTGATCTCTAACTGTTTCTTTCCTTTAGATGAGACTGGTGCACTGGAGGGAACTGGAGTGGACAGAGTGCTCTACCCCAGGCAGGATGGGGCTCTGGAGAGGACGCCTTTGTTATGTACACCTTTGTTATGGAGCATGCCTTTGACATAGTTCATAATATTTTTTTCACCAGTTCAATCCCTGAGGGGATCTTCCTTAGCTTGTTACCATGAGAACCTGAAGGAGTTCTTGGAGTTAAAGCCCACAAAAGCATAAGGGCCCCCAAGGGCTGCCCCTCTCAGGAGTATCTTACTCTTAAGCCAGGTCACCTCAGCTACAACAGTTCCTTAAAATAGTCCGTGTAGACCTGCTCATAGTTTAAGGCTCTAGGAGCTTCTGTACCAGACACTCACATTTCACCTCTGGCTCTTAGGATATACCTGTGTCTCTAATTTTTAGTTGACAGTTTGCCCTGAAACATCATAGGTTCTTTTTTTTTCCTTTGGTACTTGGTCTAAAAAAAGTAATTGATTCTCCTTTTGTTAAGCATTTTCTTGCAAAGTTGAGCATCTACTTCTAAGCTCTTTACCTGTTAGATCTGAAACCAAAAGTCCTGTGAAGTCTTTCAGGATCTACACTTAAAAATGGTTACTTATACCAACTTGCCATTAGCTAAAGCACATCAAATGGTCAATTCCAAACCAAAGAGTAAAATATACACTTCACCTGTGCTGAGGCCAGAAAACAGTGTGACTACAGGGAGGGTAAGAAATTGAGAACATTTATTCAAGGAAATAGCCACTTCCTTGTTTTTTTTCACCATAGGCTTTTCACTGCTTCTATTACTGCTGCAACCTTGTTATTGTATTAAATTCTCTACTGAACGCTGTTTGCATGCTTCTTTTTTGCCTGAATGGACTTTGAGTGACACAAATCTGAGTTCAGAAGTATGAGAAAGAAGTGTTATTTACTGTCACTCTCAAAGCTCAACAACTGTCTGAATGGTGTCTTACCTAAGATACTTTTATCTGAAAACAAGGGAATCCACACAATTGAATTCAGGGACAAAAGAAGTGGAGCTAATTATAGTGGACATATAGGGCTGAACTGAGGACAGAGGAACCATGAGGTCTCACCAAGGCATGAAACCTAGATCTCAAAACAGTCAGAAGTGCCACGTAGGGCCGCATGACATTTTTCTGCCTCTCTGGGTGTTGTGCTGTTTCTGCAAACTGGCTCTCTGTTTTGCAAGCTGAAGCCCCTCCAAGATACTATCCTGTAAATGTTAAGTAACTACATCCTTGGGGTAAGACTCCTACTGAAGCCAAATAGTTGGTTCTCACTTTTAATTTCCTACTTCCCGGATGTAATATGATGGGCTTAGTTAGGACTGGATTTTTACTTCTGATCTCATCTGTGAGCCCTGAAGCGGAGTTCTGGGAGCCCATCCTGGCTCGCATGGGAGAGTGGAGACTGAAGAAAGCAACTCTTGTCCCTTTATAGTCTCACAAGCTAGGACACAGGGACATCTGTGTTCCTCATGAGAAATTTTACATGTCTGGAGATAGTTTTAATTGTTACAACTGGGAGAAATTCTACTGGCATCTAGTGGGTAGAGGCCAATGGTGCTGCTAAGCATCCCCAAATGCACTATGCAAACTGCCACCACAAAACATCCAGCCAAAAAAATAATGTTGGACTTGAGAAACTCTGGGCTGGACTAACATCTCAAAGTGAGGACTGATGGGTACCTGTATGGTGCTACAGGACAGAACATGAGAAAAGTACAGTTAAGCAATAACTGCTGCATTAGGGAGCACAGACTACGTTCTAAACACTGTGGTTAGTGAGCACAGACTATGTTCTAAGCGCTTGACCAACATCTTTGCATTGATTTCTCACAACAGTTCTAGAAAGTAAGTAATGCTACCTCTGTTTTATGGAAAACCATACAAGGCACTCTCCTTGCAAAGCTCTTGCCTCTGAGCTATCAGGTGAATATGAAAATTATCATGTCTTGTGGATCTATTCCTGTTGTCACCTAAGTACTTAGGGAGATATAAATAGATTTTTAAATACTAATCTTGTGAGCCAAAAAGTGACAGTAAATAATAATATCGCTGTCATCACCTGCTAGAAAGCACTGTAAAAGTGACAGTTATATCACACTGTCTATCAAAGGGGTTTGAATGGAACATAAACAGCTACACAGATACAGAGGCTGATATGAACAGAGAATAGGAAAGAGGCTGCAGCCAAACAAAGCAAAAGATTCTCAGAACTGAGGTTCTCACAGCTCTCCTTCCCTCTCCAACTTGCTAGCTGCCACTCGGTGTGTCTCGAGACTATATTCCACACCTTACAGTAGGAATGGGATGTGTCAATTGTCCCAAGCCACTTATGTATATTGTGCACATGTATAAGCTTATCATCACCATTTATGTACCCCATAATTTGCACAATTATTATGTGTCAATTAAAATTAATTAAAAAATTTTTCTTAACAAGAATGAACACACTAGGGGGCTGGGGGTATAGCTCAGCGGCATAAGCGCTTGCCTGGCAAGCGCAAGGTCCTGAGTTTGATCCCCGGTACCGGAAAAAAAAAAAAAAAAGGAATGAACACACTAAATTTGTAAGGCTGTGAGTGCTTCCCGTGTGGGTCACTGCCTGTTGGTGTAAGTAACATTTCCTCGGGACATGATCATGGCTTTTTGTTTATATATTGCTTTCATTCTACAACAGCAGAGCTGAAATTTTTCAAATCTGAAAGTGGTTCATCCTGCTCGCTTGTGTAAAAAATCTCTGACTTTTGTCTTCTCATATTTAAATGACCACTTCCTTCTCCAACCACTACATCTGGAACCTACTCAGACTGCTTCTGCATGGCCCCTTCTGCATCACTTTCCACGGGGACTTTCTTGCCATTTCGTTCACTTCTGAGATGCTTTATTATTTGTTCATATGTTCGCTTGATCATTGTCAGCCCTTCACTAAAATGTAAATTTCTTTCATGCTGACGTCCTTCTTGGGTTATTTGTCCCCAGCATTCAGAAGAGTGCCTACCATGTAGTCTACTAAAAATTCCCTGAAGAACACCTAAGTAAATGAGTGTAGAGCGGAGGTCCTGACACTTGGTGAATGTTAAGTCAGAGAGCTGAGGGCTTTCTGAGTGAGTCTCACGCCACCCTGGAGAACATCCTGTGTTTGTGTGTGCTTACAGATGTGAGCTGGATATCCAGCCAAACTAGCCCAAGCTTCCCTGCAGTTCACTGCCTAAAGCACAAAATTAAAAGACACGGTGACAAACAACCAAACAAAAACACATTTAAGGTTTGCTTACAGAATGTGGAGATGGGTAATTTTCTTTCTCTCTTTCTTTGAAGGGAACAGGATAAGACAGAGCATTTGGAGCTGACAATACTAATTAAAAGACAAATGAAGTGAGAGAGAGAGGAGTCAGGGTGGAGAGATCTAGAGATACAGCTTGGTGATAGAGCAATCGCTTAGGGTGTTGGAGGCCTGCATTCAATCCTCCCCGGTTACTCAAGGAAAAGAGTAGAAGAGAAAAAAAGGGAAAAAAAGAAAAGGGAAATATATTCAAATCTTAGTTACCCTGCATAGTAGCTGTGTATCTTTGATCAAATTTTAGACTCTGTAGTCCTAGGTTTTCTCATCTGTCAAATGAAATAGATACCATGATCTTTCTTGTGAGTTAAAGGAGCCCAGGAGAAGTAAATTTAATAATTTACTTATTAAGAATTGAGTGGACACTAAAATGTGATAATGAAAATTATAATAAACAATTTTTTCCATAGATATTTATTGTGTAGTTACCTTAGGTATGGTGTTCAATCTTCTACCACAGCATCTACATTAATGATAGCATTAAGAGCTAGACCATATTGAATATCCCCATGTACTCTTTCAGTTCTAAGAGCCATATATCTATGAACACTTGGATATATGTAGTATTATTGTTAAATTTGTGTTGATAAGGGAAATAATTCAGTGAGACATTAGAGATTGGTCAGTCACATGGCTGTGAAGTTAGGCAGAACTAGGGTGAGGCAGTCCCATGCCTAATGCAGAGCTCACACACTGCAACGCTGAAATGAGTATAAGCCTTGACACTCCTTTCACAGAGGTTCATTTTAAGCCTAGATGGTCTCCACTGTGGAGAGTTCTGCTGTGTGTGGGAAAACGAGCTGAACTTAGCTGGTCAAGGTATAGCTTAGGACACATTGTCTGTGGTGCTTTGGGGCAAAGGAAGCTGTGACCAGCACAGTAGAAACCCATGCACGTATTTCCAAGAGGTGGAGGAATTCTGTGATTTGGGAAGAGGATCAACAGACACTTGGCTTTAGGACCCACATCTGTGCATTAGCATGTTCATGTTACATGTCTGCACTGCCAAACCCTATGTTGAGACCCTAACTTCCAATGTTTTAGAATGTAACTGTCTTGTTGGAGATAGGGCCTTTCCACAGGTGATGAATTAAAACAAGTCCTTGAGGTTGTGCCCTGATTTGATCTGACTTCTGTTCTTATGAGGCAGGGAGGTGTGCCTAAGAGAAAAGTCCATGCTAGGACACAGCGAGAAGGTGGCCATCTGAAGGACAAGGAGAGAGGCCTTGGAAGGAAGAAAACCTTCCCACACTGGTAGCCTCCAGTGCTGTACTTGATTTTCATTGTTGAAGTCACCCAGTTTGTGGTCTTTGCTGTGTCATGCATAACAAGGTCATATAATACTCCAGGAATACTCCACTGGGAGATTGTTACCTGAATACAACGTAAAAGAAAGGAGTCTTTCATTGTTATTCTGCCACACATCATGGGCCAGAGGTGAGCCAGGCATGTTTAAGGTGCCAAAAGCAGACATGCTGAAATCCAGAATAAGCAAGGGAGGCTTGGTAACTGGAGAGGGAACACCCTGTAGGGATGGGACTTCTGTACTGAGTGAAGTGGCCACAGACACCTTCAGGGACTTGCTGTTCTCACAAAGTGGTGATGGAGGAAAGTAGACCCAAAAGCAGCAGCAGGAAAGGGCAGTGGCCAGCAGAGTGGCACTAAAGGCCAGAAAGGGTATTGCCTGCTGCACATACTGCTGGAGATTCCAAAAACACTTAAGAGGATATTTCCAGGAACCTGGAGTTCACATATCATCGGTTTGGAGAAATGAATAATGACAATTGGGTATTAATATTAATGTTCTCATATGCATTCAGGGGGTGGTGAGGCTTGTGGAAATTACAGTTACACAGTCAGTTCCAGATCAGGTGCTGATGAAGAAATCTCTTAAAAACTAAACATGGTGCATTTGAAAAATAGACTGACAGGCAAATAATCGTGCATGGGGAAAAAAGTGTGAGATTTATGCAAGAGTAGAAAGGGAGAGCCCAGGAAAAGGAGATTTAAGCCAACACAATCAACTTCCCAGAGTTATTAAAGGAGATCTAATTAAAACCACTTTGTGAGTAGAGCATGCTACATAGATGGTTTATTAAGTGAGAAAGCTGAATTTGTTCAAGATGATCACAGGGAGGAATTCAGTGGAATGAATAGGAAATGTGCTTGGAACCAGACAACAAATAGGCCAGAGAAGGGAAAGGAAATATTGGGCACAGTAAAAAGGAGGAACTTAAAAATAAAGGGTGGAACCCACTGCTAGAGTTCTAGAGATGGAAAGAGAGAGAGAAAAAAAATGATTCATAGAACTTCCAGGGCAAATACAGAGAATGAGAATCATTTAACTGCCGAAAGGGGTGTATGAGGAGGAGCGCTGACGCCCATATTAGAACAAGGGTGCTGGTGCGAGCGGCAGGAAGCGGTGTGGAGAGACCTAATCAGACTTTCCCTGGGAAGGGAGTTTTCCGTCCTTTCAAGCAGTGTAGGCTGAAAGTTGGACAGCAGAGTTTTCCTTTCCTCCAATGATAGAGCATGTAGATTGCAGCTAGAAGGCAGTGTGTAGCTTGCTGACTTTGAAAATAGGTGGCCTTTCTTTACCCAATACCCTTTTCTTCTCTACCTGGGAAGGGGCATTGTATCAGTCAGTCCTCACCAGAGAATCATCTTTAATCAAGAGATACAAAGACGTAAGAATTTACAAGGCAGGCTTAGAGTGGTTGCCCATGGCGTCAGGATTGGAAGAATGAAAAAGGGCTGTGCGTGTGCCAGGGATCGGAAGGATCCAGTCAAAGGCCTGGAGCTTAATGTAGAGTCCCTCCCTGATGAGTCCACATCAGGAAGGTTAGACAGTGTCCAAGATGAAGGTGAGGACTGCAGCTCTTCTGAAAAGAGAGAAGCAATCTTTCCTTTGTTTTGCTTTTACTCCTTTCAGGCAGCAAGCTTATGTGTTCCTGTCACTCATACCCAGGGTAGGTCTCCTATCTTCAGTAAATCCCTCAGCCATACCCAGAAGTATGCTGATTTAATTTAGCTGGACATTTCTTACTCAAGTTGACACAGTTAACTATGACAGGAGACGGTTCCTATCTCTAGGAGAAACAACCCCCTTACTCCTCTCCATCTCCCACCCTTCTCTCTACCCCCGCGGCCTGGAGTTGGGTAAATTTTATTACTTATAGGAAGCCCCAGGTCTGGCCTACTTTCTTTTACTTTCATACTTCCCTGCTCTTTCCACTTTTGCTTCCATGTAGTAAGCATGCTCCAGATGTAGCATTGAACCTGACCATGCTGGCTCTTTCTAACCTGCTCTCTTCATGGATACAGTGCAGACACCAATTCTCCCTAAAGATGGATGAAAACAGATGCCCAGATTTTATTCTGTAGATTTGGCTTGGTCTAATAAGCCCCAAGATCTACATCAGGGATGTAAGGTGAGGGGTGTAGCTTATCTTCCAGCACAGAATAATTGATGAAAATATTCATGTGTATCCAATGTCTGTTTTGAATTGCTTAAGATTTTGAAAAGAAGCAGAAGCAATTACTGTACATATTTGAACCACTAGTAAACTACTTGCTACTAAACAACCATGGAAAAAGCACTTTTATCTGTGTGTCTCAGTTTGCTAATTTAAAAAATCAAGAAAAATACAGTAAATTGAATAGAGAAAAGCTCTCTTGAGAACTGTATGAAATAATGTATGTGAGGGTAACAAATAGGCATATTGAGCATGTGAGTTGGAGCCTTTCTTCCAAACATCCTATGTTTCTACCAAATATTCTGTATTTCTGGATATACCAAATATTCTATTCCATGTTTTTTTAACTTTAAAAATAAAGTTGATACCATTCTCCCTAATGAAAATTTTAAGAATAAGTGTAGGATTCTGAGGAAGCACTAGTATAATGACTTCCATCTTATAGACCAGGGAAAATTCTGCAACTTGGAGTGACAGGGATGTTTCATCGATTGCTGTTCCTCGTTCCTGCGTGAACCACAAGCATGTCTTGTTCACAGTAACCAAGGGCATGAACAAGCACTAGGGGCTTTTGTGTGCACATTCTCAAAGCAGATCGGATGGAGATAATACAGAGGTAAGATACTTTTCCATTATAGCCAAACTGAATGAGTGAATGAATGGAAAAATAAATATTTTTATTGTTAATGATTCCATAAGTAGAAGTTAAAAGAAAATGAACATGTTGAATTACTAATAAAATTCTTACTTTTCTGGAATATAATCCTGGACCCACAGAAAAAACAAAAATGAGTCTATACAAAAATATAAAAGGAAGAATACATGTAAATAAACAAGGAGAGCAAATGAGAGATACAAAAAAATACTGTGAAAATATGGTCATAGGGCAGGTGAAAATTATGCACAATTTATTATGCAATGAAAATTTTTAAAAATTTGAAATGATCATACCTATAAAATAGGAGTACAAGGGAAGTGTGAAACAGCACAAAGGATATAATTTTCAGACAACTATGACAGTTAAAATGTTAAAGATTGAACGTAAGAAATTGCAGAAGAAGTAGCTCTTGAAAAATGTGCAACTAAGTCATAAATAGGTAAGAAAATGAATAATGTTGAAATAATACAAATTAAATTTAAAAATAAATAAAAATAGTGTATTCTGCATTCTGATGTCAAGTAACAAAAATGCTAAAAATTATATGAAATCCTCATTATGAAGCCATATATTCTCTTGTGGAGTAACGCAGAATATCTTCAGTGGCCATTAGGATGTTGAGTCAATTTTCTTCTCTAAATTGCTCTGGAATGTAGTATTGTTGCTGGATCTTTTGATTCAGATGTTTTTGTCTCATACCTATTGTCTCACTGTCCTCTGTGATTTTTTATTGATTACTAAATTATCTAGTTCTTACATACTCCCCTCACAATTATCTAATTTGGTTTTTCTTATTATTTCTTGACTTACAAATACCTGGAATCTAAAAAAACCATATATGATAGTTAGAAGTTGTTAATCATTTAATAATGAACTGAGCACCTAGCTGTTGATTAAAATTGGTTTGGAGTCGGCATCTTGTATTTGAGACAGCAAGGAGATGTTTAAGAGCTGCCCTTGTTTAAGAAGGCTTAGATTACTGTGTCTCGTTTTCTTATTGCTGAGACAAAATACTTGACACTGAATGTTGAAATATCCCATTGTTATTTGGATCACAGTTTGTAAATTTTTAGTCCATAGTTGCCTGGATCCAAGCTAGGGTTTCATGGCAGAGGGACATGGCAGAAGAGAAATATACTCCATAACAAGGAGCCAGGGGTGAGCACATTAACTCTTTCCATCCCTCATATTTTGTACAGGCTACCCGCCATGAGGCAGGTATAGCACTCATGCTCATAGTCCTAGCTAGAACTATGGCAAACCAATCGGTGTACTGATTTAGTGGCCACACCCCCTTTCTACCAGCACCACGTCCTCTAGATTAAACCATCTCTGAAAAGCACCCCCTATGACTGCATGAAGCTTTGGGGGGACATCTAAAGACAAACTATAACACTGACCATGAAGGAAAGAAATGTCTTGGAAAATGAAGTATTGTTTTATTGTGATAATATTTAAATAGAAAATTGTGTGTCTTATTCTAGTCATAGCTTTTCTTGTTGTTTTGTTTTTAAAAAATAATAAATACAGCCGTAATTTCCAAGATGAGTAGACTGACTTGTGGGGAGTTTATAGTGAATTTTTAGACAATCATAATGTAATTGGCTACCCAGAGCAAACCATATAGAATGGGGCTAGATAATATGGTGGGTGTGTGTGACAGCTGTTTTTTAATTAATTAAGTTAATTGGTACATTCTAGATATATAAATGATTGCATTCATCCTAGGGATTTGTACCTATACATGACATATCTTGATTTTTCTTTTTTTTTTTTTTTTTTACCATTTGTCTCCCCTTCCTTCAACCCCTTTCCCCTCCTTTTTTACAAAAGCTTTGTTTCCACTTTCCCTTCTTTTCTCATCTGTTTTCCTTTTCTCTTCCTTCCTTTTCCCCTCCAGCCTCCCTAGCTCCCTTTCCCATTTGAATATTTTCTTCATATTTGTTACTATTATAAAACATCTTGATCCTTACAGTTTTGGTTTCTCATACTAGAGAAAAAATGTGGCATTTATGTGTCTGATTTATATCACTTAAGTGTACAGTCTCAAGCAGTATCCATTTACCTAGACATGTCTCGAGTTTATCCTTATTTATAGGTGAGTAGTACTCCATTGTATAAAAACACATCATCAGTTGATGCAGATATGGGTTGCTTTCAAGATTTACCTATAGCAAACTATGCTGCTATAAAGATGAGTGTGCCTATATTACTGTGGTATGGTGTTTTAAATCCTTGTTGGAGGATATCAAGAAGGAGGGTAGCTGGGTCAAATGGAACCTATAATTTAGTGGTTTGAAGAATCTCTACACTGATTTTCACAGTAGTTGCCCAAGTCTATGCTCTAACCAACAGTGAAAAAGTGTCTCTTTTCCCCCAAAGCCCTGCCAACATTTGTTATTGGTTTATTTCTTGGTAATAGCCATTCTTTGTGGGGTGATGGAATCTCAGCATTGTTTTAATTTACATCTCTCAAATGACTAGTGATGTGTAACATTTAAAAAATATTTATTTGCCATTTGTACTTCTGCTGAGAAGTGCGTATTTATCTCAGATCCTCATTTATGGATCAGATCTTTAAATTTGGGGAGGGGTCTGATTTTTATAGCTCTTTATATGTTCTAGGTATTAGTCCTGTATCTGAGGAACAACTGGCTAAAATTTTTTACACTGTGTGGGTTTTTCTCTTCACACTGTTGGTTATTTCTTTTGCTGTGCAAAAGCATTTTAATAATATGAGATCTGAGTTGACAATTATTTCTAATATACATGCAATTGGGATTTTGTTTATAAAATCTTTGTAGACACCTGTTTTTAAAAGTTTTATCTATTATTTTCTAGCAGATTTAGTATTTCTGTAGTAATATTTAGATCATTCATCCAATTTGATTTTAATTTAGTGCATTGTGAGATACATGTCCCTAGTTTTAGTCTTCAGCATGTTGAAAGCCAGTTTTTCCAGCACCATTTTAAAAAGAGGTTATCTTTCTTCCAATGAAGGTGTTTGGCCCTTTTCTCAAAGATAAGGTGGTTGAGTATGTTCAGAATTATTTCTACATCTTCTAATCTATTCCACTGGTCCTCAGATCTGTTTTTTTGCCAAAGGTATGTAGTTTTTATCACAGTATCTCTGTAGTGTAATCTTAAGGCGGGGAATGTGATGCCTCTGGCCTTGCCTTTTTTTGTCCAGAATTGCTTTTGCTGTTCTAGGTCTCTTCCAGTTCCAAATGAATTTTAAGATTGTCTTGTCTGGTTCTGTGAGGTATGCTACTGGTATTTTGATTTGAATTGCATTAAATCTGTATAACAATTTAGGAAATATGGCCATTTTCACTATGTTGGCTCTTACTACCCAACAGCAAGGGGTATCTTTGCATTTTCTGATACCCTTTTCAATCTCCTTTTTAAGAGCACTATAATTTTCAATGTAAAGACTTTTCACTTCCTTTGTTAGACTGATTCCTAAATATTTCATTTTTATCAAAATGAAAGTTGTTGTTTCCCTAATTTTTCTCTCAGTGTGTTCATTCTTTGTGTACAAGAATGCCATTGATTTTTCTGTGTTAATTTTATATTCAGCTAACATGGCTGAGTTTAGTTATTAAATCTAGAAGTCTTTTGGTGGGGTTTATAGGATCTTCAATTTAGAGTATCATATCATCTGAAAATAATGATAATTCAGCTTCTTCTTTTCCTGTCTTTATTTCTTCTATTGCTTTTTCTTGTCTAATTGCTCTGGCTAATGTTTGCAGAACTATATTGGATATGAGTGGTAACATTTGACAGCCTTGTTTTGATTCTGATTTTGGAGTGAAGGCTTTCAGTTCTTGACCATTTATTATGATGTGTATTGTTGGTTTGTCATAGATGGCATTTAACAGAGTGAGATAAAGATCATCTATTCTAATTTTCTGCAGGATTTTTATAAAGAACTGGAGTTGGACTTTGTCAAATGCTTGTTTGAATCTATTGAAAGGATCATGTGAATTTGTCTTTGATGTTGTTGATCTGGTATATTACATTTATTGATTTATGTATATTGAACCATCTTTTGATTCCTGGATGAATACTACTTGGTCATGTATAATCTTCTTGATTATTTGTTGCATTATGTTTGCAAATATCTTATTGAGGATTTTTGTGTTAAGGTTCATTATGGAGATTGGTTTGTAGTTCTCTTTTTTTAGGTGGTTTCTTCTCTGGTTTTGGTATCAGGATAATACGTGCTTTTAGGAGTTACTTTAGGAGTATTGCTTGTTTCAATATTATTAAAGAGTTTGTGGACTAACGACATCCTATCTTTGCTAAATTTCTTTTAGAATGCAGCAGTGAATGCATTGGGATCTGGCCTTATCTTTGTTAGTAAATTTTTAATTACATTTTCAATTTCATTGACTGACATAGCTTTATTTAAAGTTTTTGTATCTTCTTGATTCAGCTTTGTTAACTCATATGTGTGTAGAAATTTGTCCGTTTCTTATGTGTTTGCCATCATACCAGAATAAAGTTTCTCAAAGCTTATTATCTTGTGGATTTCTGCAGTATCTGTTGTTATTTCAACCCTTTAATTTCCAGTTGCATGAAACCGAGTCTTTTTTTTTTTTTTTGATAGGGTTGGGTGTTTATCAATTAAAAGAACCAACTCTTTGAGTGATTCTTTTTTTTTTTTTTTTTTGGCGGTACTGCGGATCGAACTCAGGACCCTGTGCTTGCTAGGCAGGCACTTATTCCACTGAGCTATATCCCCAGCCCCAGATTCATTCATTCTTTGTATCATTTTACTGGTGTTAATTGCATTAATTTTTGTTCTGATATTTATAATTTCCTTCCTCAAATAGGCTTTGGGCTTGACTTGTACTCTTTTTTTGGTAGAAGTTTGAAGTTCGATATTAGGTTGTTTTTTGAGGTCATTCTATTTCTCTAATGTAAGAATTCAGTGCTATAAATTTCTCTTATGACTACTGGCATTGTGTCCAATAAATTCTGGTATGTTGTATCAGTATTATCACTTAATTTTAGACACTGTTTAATTTCTTCTCTATTTTCATCTGTGACCTCATGGATGCTCAGGAAGGTTTTATTTAATTTCCACATGTCTATGGAGTTTTTGTTGTTTGTTTTGCCATTGATTTCTAATTTCATTGCACTATGGTTCAATAATATGAATATGGTAATTTTAAATCCTTTGCATATACTTAAGTATATTCTATGGGCTAGTGTGTCTTCTACTTTGGAAAACATCCCGTTTAGCTGAGAATAATATGTATTCTGATGTTGTGGTGTGAAACACTATGGATATCTCATAAACTAATTCATTCACAGGTTTGATTCTGTTCTGATATTTCTTTGTTGAGTTTTTTGTCTAGTTGATCTATTTACGAGGGTAGGATATTGAAGTTCCCCATTAAAATTGTTAGTGCTTATTTGATTTTTCACATATGTTAGTTTTTGTTTTATGTAGTTGGGTGCATTGGTATGTGGTGCACATATACTTATGCTTTTTTCTCTTCGAATTTTCCCTTAACATGTATGTAGTGATCTTTATTGTCCTTTTTGATCAGTTTTGAAGTTAATTCTAGAATGGTTACATCTGCTTTTTGCTGGACTCCTTCTCATAGAATATTGTTTTCCGTCCTTTGACTTTTAGTCTATGAATTTATTTTTGTGTTAAATGTGTTTGTTGTGTGCAATAAATTGTTGGATCTTGTTTCTTGATCCATCCTGCTAGTCTGTTATGATTGGTGAATTGAAACTATCTACATTGATTATTATAACTGATATATGTTGACTTATCCTTGTCAAATTATTTTCTTGCTGTTGGTTCTACCTTTCACCTCTGTTTAATTGCTTGTCTTGCATGGTGGCTTCTTTCCAAAGATGATCTTGGAATTGTGGTCTTTGTTATCTCTTTCTAAAACATCTTTCAGAGCATTTTGTAGAGTGATTTTGTGATCATGACTATCACTTGTTTTTTGTTCATGAAACTAACTTATTTTTCTGTGGGAGACCACTGAGAGACCTGCGGTCTGCATCCATTTTGTAAATTATCAGCCATCTTGAGAGTTAAGTTTTAGTTTTTATATATGGTCAGTTTCCTGTAGTTTTCATATATGGTTAGTTTTTTGTGACTTTTGTATATGGTTAATTTCCTGTTAATTACCTAATATCGCCTGATGCTCTGACCACCCTCCCATGATATCTGGACCTCCCTCCGTTGCCTAGTTACCCGCTGACGTCAATCCCCACTCCCGCACTGTATATAGACCCGAGACTTCTGCCTAATAAACGAGACTTGATCAGACTCCTGTCTTGTCTCCATTTCTTGTGTCCCTTATCTCTTTTCCATCCCACTCCCCCTCTAGGGCCTTCGTTGACTACCTGTAGGTCGGGACAAGTGGCGCCCAATGTGGGGCTCGAGTACGGGGGATCCAGTGAGGACCGCTGTTCAAGAAGTCATGCACCCGCCTCCAACGAGACTGGAGTAAGAGGAGGATTGGTCTGATGCAGGAACCTGCTGCATCTGACGTACCTCGGTATGGACAGCGCATAATGGGACAAGCAATGAGTAAATATGAGATGTTTGTTAAAGAGCTAGAAAAAGCTCTCCAGGCACAAGGAGTAAAGGTTAAATATAAACAATTGTATGAAATTTTTGATTAGATAAATAAAGTTTGTCCTTGGTTTTCTATTGAAGGAACACTTAATTCAAAGAGACGAAAAATAGTTGGTGATGCACTTAAGTTTTATTATACAGCTTTTGGGCCGGAAAAGGTTCTGGTAACTGCTTTTTCATATTAAAATTTAATTGATGCAATTTTATCTCATAGGAATTTTGATGATACAGTTGCTAATGTAGTTAAAAAAGGCAAAACTATTTTACAAGAAAATATTCAAAATGAGGCTTTAGAACAACCAGCAATTCAAAATACGCCTTTGTTCTGACATTGAAACTGTTTATCAGCAAGGTCTTGCTGTGGCTGCTGCTCTGCAAAGGTATACAGTCCGGTAGTTTTTATCTCAACAAAATAAAAGCAAATATTTTACTGGTGGAGAAATTGGTCATTTTGCCAAAAACTGTAACAAAGGTTCTATTGACAACTCTAAAACAAAGACACCAGAAATCTCTCCTAGATACAAAAAAAAACCACACTGGTCTAAAGAGTGTAAATCAAAAAGAGATATTGAAGGCAAAAAATTCTGATTCAGGGAAATGGGTATCGGGGCCAGCCCCAGGCCCCCAAACCTGTACCCAAACCCAGACAAATTTATGGGGCACTCAAATTTGTTCCACAAACCAACAATTCATCACAAGAAAACAACAATCCGTTTCTGATCTCTGCAGAGCCACAACAGGCAGCGCAGGATTAGACCTCAGTTCCACCTCCTACACAGTATTAACACCTAAAATGGGGGTTCAAGCTCTTCCTACAGAAATTTTTGGACCTTTACTGGAGGGTACCTTTGGTCTTATTATAGGACGAAGTAGTTCTACACTTAATGGTATTCAAGTTCTCCCAGAAATTATAGATAATGATTATACAGGTGAAATTAAAGTTATGGCTTCTTCTCCTAAATTTATTAGTACTATTCAAACAGGACAAAGATTTGCACAACTATTACTTTTGCCTCTAATTCAAACATCTAATAAATTTGTTTCACAACAGAGAGGTAATAAAGGATTCGGCTCATCAGATGTATATTGGGCAAAAGTTATTTCTGCACATAAACCTCTCATGACTCTATGGTTAGATGGTAAAGAATTCTCTAGATTAATTGACACAGGTGCCAATGTTACTATTATTAAAAAAGAGGTTTGGCCCAAGGCTTGGTCTTCAGACGTCACTATGACTCACCTACAGGGCATAGGACAAAGTAAAAATCCAGAAAAAAGTTCAAAATTATTAACTTGGAAAGATTTAAAAAAAAATAAAGGTACTATACAACCTTATGTTATATCTGGTTTACCAGTAAATTTATGGGAAAGAGATTTGTTATCTCAACTTGGTATGATTATGGGGAGCCCTAATGATGTAGTCATTGCTCAAATGTTAAAAAGCGGATTTATACCAGGTCAAGGCCTAGGTAAGGATAATACTGGGATAACAACACCTATGGAAACTACTCTAAAACTCGACAGATCGGGTTTGGGCCATTTTCCATAGGGGCCATTGATACTCCTGTGATTCATGCAGAAAAAATTACATGGTTATCTGAGAAACCTGTTTGGGTCGATCAATGGCCTCTGTCTTCTATAAAATTAATGGCTGCACAACAGCTGATACAGGAGCAGCTTAAAGCTGGTCATATAATTCCTAGTAATTCACCTTGAAATACTCCTATTTTTGTCATAAAAAAGAAATCAGGTAAATGGCGATTGTTACAAGATCTTAGAGCAATAAATAAAACCATGATGTTAATGGGAGCTTTGGAACCAGGTCTTCCATCACCTGTTACTATACCTTTAGGTTATTTCAAAATCATAATAAATTTAAAAGATTGTTTTTTCACCATACCATTACACCCTGATGATCAAAAGCGATTTGCTTTCAGCCTGCCTGCTACTAATTTTAATGCACCCATGAAAAGATTCCAATGGTGTGTTCTTCCACAAGGCATGACAAATAGTCCTACTTTGTGTCAATCCTTTGTTGCTCTAGCTTTACAACCGATAAGAGATCAATGGCCAGATATTTATATCATACATTACATAGATGATATCTTAGTGGCCAGTCAAAATGGTGATAAGGTACTTCAATGTTATAAAGAATCACAGTCTGCTCTATCTAATAAAGGATTGCAGATTGCACCTGATAAGGTTCAACTTGCAGATCCATATACTTATTTAGGTTTTCAAATGAGAGGATCTCAGGATTTTTCACAAAACTTGAAACTGAGATTAGATAAACTAAAAACTTTAAATGATTTTCAAAAACTTCTTGGGGATATTAATTGGCTTATGCCTTATTTAAAACTTTCTAAAAGTCAATTAAAACCTCTCTATGACATCTTACATGGAGATGCCAGCCCTACATCTCCTCATATACTTACACCTGAGGGTAGACAAGCTATACATATAGTAGAACAAGCTATTCTGTCTCAAACAGTTACATTTATGGATTATGATAAACCTTTACAATATATTATCTGTAATACACAACTATCTCCAACTGCTGTTTTTTGGCAAACAGTGCCTTTAATGTCGATTCATTTACCTGTTACACCTACAAGAGTTATTGAGCCATATTATAAAATGATATCTGATCTTATAATGCTGAAAAGAAAACAAGGGAGATGTTATTTTGGTAAAGAACCAGACGTTATTATTCAACCTTATACTAAAGATCAAATCAATTGGCTTATGCAAACTGCTGAGTTTTGGCCTGTTGCCTTGGCTTCTTATATAGGTCTTTTAGATAATCATTATCCTCCAAATAAACTTATTGATTTTGCTAATAAACATAAATTTGTTTTTCCTAAAGTCACCACACTTCATCCATTAAAAGATGCTTTATTGATATTTACTGATGGTTCTCCAACGGCCATAGCTGCCTATGTTTGTCACAATCAAAATTTAACAGTACAATTTCAAACAAATAGTTCTTCTGCTCAGTTGACGGAATTACATGCTGTTATTGCTGTTTTTTCTGATTTTTCTAATCAGTCATTTACTATTTATACAGACAGTACTTACATTGCACATTCTGCTCCACTATTAAAAACTGCTGGTCAAATAAAAACTGTTTCTAATGCTGAAAACCTATTTTGACAATTACAATTGCTTATAACCAAGAGAAAACATCCCTTTTTCATTGGACATTTACGTGCTCATTGTGGATTGCCAGGTCCTTTAGTCAATGACAATCATAAAGCTGATTTAGCAACTCGCTTACATGCTGTTCATTTATGTGTTGCTCTCACTTTTACTGATACTACTAATAAAGTTGCTTTAGCACAAAAGAGTCATCAATTACATCACCTAAATGCACAAACCCTCCGATATTTACATAATATTACTAAAAAACAAGCTAGACAAATAGTTAAAAACTGTCCTTCTTGTGCCATACATCTTCCAACTCCTCATCTTGGAGTTAATCCTAGAGGCCTAATTCCTAATGCATTATGGCAAATGGATGTTACTCATTTTCCTAAACTTGGTACACTTAAATATATTCATGTGATTATAGATACTTTTAGTGGTTTTATTTTTGCTTCTCTTCAATCTGGTAAAGCTACTAGACATGTGATTAGTCATATGCTTAATGCTTTATCTGTCCTGGGATGTCCACAACAGATAAAGACTGATAATGGTCCAGGTTATTCCAGCTCTACCTTTTCTAAATTCTGCAAACACCTAAATATTCAACATATTACAGGTATACCTTATAATCCCCAAGGTCAAAAAATAGTGCAAAGAGCACATCTTTCTATTAAACTTACTATAAATAAAATAAAAATGGGGGAATGGTATCCCACAAGGGGGTCACCAAGAAATATTCTTTCTCATGCTTTATTTATTCTCAATTTTTAAATTTGGATGCCAATGGACAATCAGCAGCTTCTTGCTTCTGGCATACAGAAACACAAAAACAGTTTGCTTCTGTGCTATGGAAAGACCCTATAACTAATTTGTGTGGCATGGTCCAGATACGGTCCTTATCTGGGGCCGAGGATCAGTATGTATATACTCTAAAGAAATGAAATCTGCAAGATGGTTACCAAAACGATTGATAAAACAAATAGATTATAAACAACAAACACAAAACAAATTGAATGATGGTTCTAAGAATGAAGAATTATCCTAAAAGATATTATTGTATATATACTATTGTTGTATAATGGCAAATTCTTGTTTGTGTCCTTAAAAATTTAAAAAACCCAAGAATTAAGATTCTGTTCAGCCAGAGAGCTCCTGGCGGATACAGAATATTCCCGAGGATGAGTGGTCTGGCCAACTGCCCGTTCTCGCCTAAAGGCCTTCAATAAATGTTTTGGGTGTTATGATAATAAGGACATAAACAATAAAATAATAAATTAATACAAAAATCTTTTATAAAACTGTTCTAAGATTCAAACTCAAATTTGATACAAAATAAAATTATATAATTAATTGTATAACAAAAAGTTTAAGTATTCCTTTACACCAAGCATTACAAACAGCTCTTTCATAATGGATTCCAAAACTTGGATCCTGAAATTGGGAGTACTAATCACCTTGTGGCAACTTTCTGATAGTGGTCTTAGATCTCCCTCGTGGAAGACAAAAGTTATAACAGCCAGACAAGTACGTTAACCAAGCAAGGCATGTTTGGTGCTCTATGTGATTGTGGAGGAGGCACTTTTACAACAACAATCAAACCTACATTATACGCCAGCTATACAGATTGTGGTAATAAAATATCTTATTTAACATATATTAATACCATAAATGGACCTTAATTACAAAATTACAAATGTTTCTATAAGCCTCTGGTGATACTTCACGGTCAACCAAAATTATGTCCTAAAGAATGTATTACTTATTATACCACAATGCATTCTTCTTGTTATGAATCAGTGCAAGAATGTACAGAAACAGATAATAAGGTATATTTTACAGCTATATTGCAGCACACTGCCACTAATGCCTTTGGAGATGACTGGTCTAATGTTTCATGGACTTTAAAAAGTCATAAATATATTCAGGCTTCATACCGTGGTATCCCAGGTGAACCGGTGTGCTGGAATAAAACTGCCCCAATACACATTTCTGATGGTGGCGGACCACAAGACAAAATTAGAGAAATTAACGTACAAAGACAAATGGAAAACGTGATAAAACGACATCTTTAAAATCTTCAAGAGCCAATTATCATACTCTAACATTTTCTGATTTACAAAAAATTGATTTAAACATTCAAACCTCGGATATTCTAACGGCTACTTTAATGGCTCTTAATGTATCTAATCCTGATTTAACTAAAGAATGTTGGGTGTGCGTGACTCAAGGCACACTCATGCCTCTTGCCATTCCTTCAAATTTCACTTTAAATAATGTTATAAACCCTACACATCCTAATTGTACCTTAGGATTACCTTTTAAAGTTCAACCTGTAGCTGTTAAATTTATCTCATGTATACAAGAAAGTTTTTATAACAAAAATGCAATTGATGTTGGATTTGCTAACTTTTACTGATTGTACTCAAATAATTGCTTATAGCTCTTCTGTTTGCCTTTCTAAAGGACAAGTATTCATTTGTGGAGAAAATCTAGCTTTTACCATTTTACCTGATAATTGGACAGGATTATGTGTTATAGCTACCTTATTACCTGATATAGAAATCATACCTGGGGATAAACCTATTCCCATTCCCAGTTTTGATTATGCTATAGGTCATCTTAAGAGAGCTAAAAGGGTAGTTCAATTTATTCCTTTATAGTAGGATTAGAAATCTCAGGAGCTCTAATTACAGGTTCAGCAGGAATAGGAGTTGCTGTACATTCTTATAACAAACTTTCTAATCAAATAGTTGATGAGATCCAAGCTTTGTCTAGCACTATTCAGGATATTCAAGATCAGATAGATTCCTTAGCCGAGGTAGTCCTCCAAAATAGAAGAGGATTAGATCTTTTAACTGCAGAACAGGGAGGGATTTGTTTAGCTTTACAGGAACGCTGTTGCTTTTATGCAATCAAGTCTGGCATTGTTCGAGACAAGAT
This sequence comes from Dinomys branickii, assembly GCA_004027595.1. Taxonomy (NCBI): domain Eukaryota; kingdom Metazoa; phylum Chordata; class Mammalia; order Rodentia; family Dinomyidae; genus Dinomys; species Dinomys branickii. The sequence goes on from PVLD010001837.1 coordinate 122,703, forward strand.
AAAAAAGCTCCAAAAAGATCTGGTAAAAAGACAAAAACAATTATTCAAAAATCCACTTTGGAGCATGTAAAATGAAATTTTACCCTATCTTCTCCCTTTGTTAGGACCCTTAATTGTGTTATTATTAATTCTTTTATTTGGACCTTGTATTCTTAATAGATTGGTGGCTTTTATTAAACAACAAGTAACCAACGTAATGGATGCTATTAAAATAAAACGGATTCAGGTCCATTATCACAGGATTGATAGAGACCTTAAAAAGGCAAATCGTAACAATGCCCAGTAATATCGATGGGCTGTTTCAGCTTTCTCACCTTGGTGCGCTGGACTGGGTAGCCAGAGATGGGCAACTAGAGGCTCACGTGTATTATCAACTACCTCGTAAGAAAAAAACAAGGCCTTTTGCTGCCTTGCTTTCCAGTGACGGGTAAGGTATAGTTTGGTTCCACGTAAAAGCATCCTGACCTAAGATAGGCACAGTCCCCTCAAAGAGATTTGGTCTTTTAATAAATAAAATAAAAAAGGGGGACCTGTGCGAGACCGGTGAGAGACCTGCAGTCTGCATCCATCTTGTACCGCTGAAAGACCTGCGGTTGGCATTCATTTTGTAAATTACCAGCCATCTTGAGAGTTAAGGTCCAGTTTCCATATATGGTCAGTTTCCTGTAGTTTCCATATATGGTTAGTTTCCGGTGACTTCTGTATATGGTCAATTTCCTGTTAATTACATAATATTGCCTGATGCTCTGACCACCCTCGCGTGATATCTGGACCTCGCTCCGTTGCCTAGTTACCCGCTGACGTCAATCCCCACTCCCACACTGTATATAAACCTGAGACTTCTGCCTAATAAACGAGACTTGATCAGACTCCTGTCTTGTCTCCATTTCTTGTGTCCCTTGTCTCTTTTCCATCCCACTCCCCCTCTAGGGCCTTCGTTGACTACCCGCGGGTTGGGACATTTTTCCATTCATTTTGACAGATAGTTTTGCAGGGTTCATCAATTTGGGTTGAAGGTTGTTTTCTTTCAGGACTTAAAATAGTTCAGTTCACAGTGTCCTTGACTTCAGGGTTTGTGTTGAGAAGTCTGCTGTGATGCTGTGATGCTGACTGGCTCCTTTTATGAGCATTTTTTTCTGTGAGAGCTTTTAATATTCTGTTTTGCTGAATTTCTAGAATCTTAATTATTATATGCTTAGTGTAGGCCTATTTTGGTCATAGCTTATTTAAGTTCTGTATGCCTCATTTACTTGGCATACTTGGTCAGATTCATCTATGTTTGCAAAAGTTTCTGTCATTACTTCTGTGAAAAGATTTCTTTTTAGCATTTGTGCTATCTCCTGATTTGTCATTGACTCTGATCAATCTTATGTTGATCTTCTTTGCATCATCATGCAGCTTTTGTATTGATTTTTCATGATCCCTTGCTTTCTAAAAATCTTTTTCTTTTCAGGATCACTAAGCACAATCATGTCTTCTAGATTTGATGTTCTTTCCTCCTCTTAGTTCAATCAGTTACATATATTCTCAACGGAATTTTTAATCTCCCTATTATCTGTTGGAATCTGTTGTAGGGATTCTATTTCTTTTCTGTGTTGGTAATTCATGGTTTATATGCTTTTATTAAGCTCCTCTTTTTTTTAACCTGTGCCTACTCCACATTCATTGAAAAAATCCTTCATTTTGATTGTCATTTCTTGTTCTACCTGTGGGATTATTTCTGATGTGATTTTTCTCTATAGCCTCATTCATCTGTCTTTTTTTTTTTTCTGCTACTGCTATCACTTTAGAAAATTTAGGTGGGTGGCTTCTAATTTCTTCTATCTCATTGTCACTATGGACTTGACAACCCAAGTAGGCTGCAGGTCTGGGGTTACATTTTGCTTCTTCATCTTGTCATTTTCTATCTTTTTTAAAATTTGTTTTTGTGTTGATGTTTATAAATCATTATGGTAGTTAGATTTATCCATAGTATTTTGGCTCTACTAGGAAATTTCTATTCCTCAGAGATATCTTCTAGGTGTAGCTGGCCTTGCACTTTGTGTCTGTTCCAAGATACTTCCTTTACAATTTAACAGGGGTGAGAAGTTTCCATATATGTGGTTCAGTACTGAATCCTTCAGTACTGGACAGCAGTGATTCTTATGACCTCAGACAATCACAGTGCTTTCATACAAGGGATAAAAACTGATTACAAGTATGAAACCCTGGGGAAAAAATAGTACAACTAGCAAGAACAATAGCATCAAAAACAGTGTAGAAACTGACAAACTGTGGTAATTATTAACTTTGTTCCTTTATCCATAAGAGCAAGATGTATAGTTAATAATATAACAAAATCCAACGTAAGCCAGGAACTTGAAAGCATAAATTTCCCCTTGGTAGAGTGACTTTACTCTGTGCATCTCTCTCTCTCTCTCTCTCTCTCTCTCTCTCTCTCTGTATGCATGTGTAGGGAGGATTTAAGAAGGATAGTGGAAAAAGAGAGATAACTAAAGAGAAATACAGTGGAAAAATGTTTAAGGACAAAGGATGATTGCTCGATCTTTTTAAACTGGAGAAGGCAGAAAAGCAATAATGAAGGTGAAAACAAAAGAATATTGAAGTAGAAAGACTAGAAACAATGTTCATTTACATGAATATATAAAAAATCAAGGAAGAAAACTGAGAAAAGAGAAAAAAGATGAACAAAACAAGCAATAAAAGTTAAAACTAAAAAAAAGATAGCAAAAGAAAAACAAACCACCACCACCAACAACAAAACAATAAAATTATTCTGTTTCTCCCAGTTCTGTGGTAGCATCCAAACCAGAGTCCAAATCTGTGCTAGATAACCCTGCCAAGTCTGCAGTAGAATTAGTGGTCAGTGTGTGGCTGATCTTGGCCTCCGGATGTGGGGCTACGATCAATTTTCTGTATGTCCCTTGATTGCCCGCCCATGTCTCCTTATCATGTGTGTTTCTCTGCACCATTTTCTCAATTGTTGTGGCGCTCTCATGCAGAGACAGTCTGAGGCTGCTTCCTGTTCTGTGTATCCTTGGCCTTACTTGGCTCTTTTACAGCCTCCTCTGCTGTGTTTCTCTCCTCTCATGCCACTGGTAGGAGGAAGAGGGGAGTGCTAACTTCAAATTCATTCCTCTTCCAGCCCTATGTCCCTGCTTCTCTCTGACACTGCTGGGAGTATGGAAGGAGGGGTGGTTCTGTTCCATTTGATACCTTCACCATTGCCACTGTGGTCCCTAACCTATTTGTCCCAAGAGATTCAAGTTAGCTGTTATGGTGCACACACGGAAAAGAAGAACAGAGGAGGAACAGAAATGAAAAAAAAAACTGGTGGCCTGCTAGATAGGGAACAGCTTCCTGGTCACTCATCCCTGTATGTACTGGCAAAACATGTTGCTAGGCTACAATGCTCTCTATTTAGAGGAAGACAAAAGAGAAGAGGGGCCTTGTATCCCAGGCTTGCATTTGTCATGCTATAACAGTCCATCAGTTTTGTTGGGTAATTTTCCCAAAATGGTGATTCCTGCTCCACACACAAGCAAAGTTCCTATAGGCAGCCCTTTGGGACTGGTTTGCTATTGTATAAAGTCCTATGCATATTTTTGTTTAACTTGCAAGTTTCTTATTTCAGAGTGATTTTTGGCATCAAGTCATATGTCCCTCCCTTTCTTCCAGTTACCTGTATTTCTACATGATTTTCTTAGCAACTGCAACTAGCTCCTCCTTTACCCAGCGAAATTGAATCCCCTCTATGTATGAGAATTTCAGACTCAATCTATGTGTAGTCAGGTTCTGGCTCAATCTTTGGTGAGAAATTAAATATCTATATTTCACTGTTCCCATCTATAAATGAGGAAAATGAATATAATGACCATTGATGTTGAATATAATTACCAGGTAATTAGCATTGAGCAGAATATTTTTTTTTATCAAAAAGTTAATTTGATATATTCAGAGAAAATATAAACCAATAGATGCTAACATTAAAGTATGATGGAGATACCTAAATTTGCACTTACCTTTGTCATTTCACTAATGGCAAACTGGGAAATTATTATCAGATTTAATGACTGAATAGACAAAGTTGTTCACCTTTGCAACTGTTATTCAACATCATACAAGAAGTCCTGGCAAGAGTCCTTAGGCAAAGGAAAAAGTAGTAAAAACGTCCAAATTGGAAAAGAAGAAATAAAATTATCTTTATTTTAGACGACTATAGGGAGGTGGGAGTGGAGGACATGACCTTCAGCTTGCGAGCAGGAGGTGTTTGCCGTGGCCAAGGTTGGTGGCATTGGCGTGGGAGCTGGCAACATGGCACTGAAATGGGTGAACAATGCTGCAGAAAAAGAAGCGTCAGAAACTGCAAACCAAAATGATTCTTCAAAGAAGTTGTTTGTTGAGAGAGTGTCTCAGAAGACACAACTTGAACACATTCTCCTTCATCCTGATACATATATTGGATCAGTGGAGCCAGTGACACAGTTGATGTGGGTATATGATGAAGATTTTGAGTATAGAAAATCCTAAAGAACTTCAACAAAATTTAAATATTTTATTTTATTTTTTTTTTATTTTAAAGATAAATATCTTGGTTACATTTCTCTTGTTGCTGAGACAAAATACCCAGTGCCCAAAGTGAAGAAAGGAAAGGTTTATTTAGCTTACAGTTTGTGGATGTTTCAGTCTATACATGGCTGGTTCAGAGGCAGAGTGGCACAAGGCAGAGGGCAAACTGTTCAGGGCAGCAGAGCACAGCAAAAACCACAAGAGCAAAAGGGAGGAATGGCAGGCAAGCAGTCTCTTTCCTTCCCTTACATTGTAAACAGGCTACCCCCACCCAGGGGGCATGAAGCTCTCACACAATGTCCATGCCCTCCTCTTCCACAGGCTGAGGATGTGTACAAATTAAGCACCTGGGCTTCCTGCTGAGTCACTCAGCCAAACCTCTAGACTCCCCAAGTTGACACAATGTATAAACCATAACAATAAAAGAATATAAATTTGAATAACATAAAAACAATCAGGAAATGCACATATTATGGGGCAGATAGTAGGAGACTGACAATGAATGCTGTTTTACATAGTATCATCCTCATATTTGTTATGCAGTTATCTCAAAAACAGTGAAGGAAATATGCAATTAAACAGAAGATAGTAGGGGATTAACAATGGCTGTTGTATTACATAATGTTATCTTCACATTTCTTAGTTATAAATCAATATAATGCATAAATGATAAAGGAAACACAGAATTATAAAGCAGATATTGGGGAATTAAGAATGGATGCCGTTTAACAAAATTATGTCTTCACTATTGTTACTCAGTTATACAAATGATGTCGCATTCAATTAATCAGTTTTCTCCACCCTCATCTCCATTGTTCTCCCACCAAATCAATTGTCTTCTCTCTGACAATAACTGTACTTTTTGGTTTATTTACTCCCTCGGGCTCTCAAATTGGAGAGGCATATGGCTGCTTCAAATTATATTGTAACAAACATGGGTGCCCTCAAATTACTATTATCATGAGGATGGAAAAGCACTCATCCTCAAAGATGATACATAGGCAGGGAACCAAATACACTATGGTTATACCCAATTGATTAGCCCTCGAGGCCTTCAGGGGTCTAGTTCAGTCCACAGGTTCACCTCCATGGACTGCTGGGCCCCACCTCAACAAGATGCACCTGGGGGTCCGGTCAAGTCCCTGGGGTTGACCCTGCAGACCACTGGGCTCTGCCTCTGTGAGGCACTCCTGAGGACCTGGTTTGTCTGAGGGGTTGCCCCCGTGGACTTCAGGGCTCTGCCCAAGTGACGCACTCCTGGGGGCCCAGTTGAGTCCTCAGGGTCATCCCTGAGGACCACCAGGCTCCAAACCACTCCTATAAGGTGCTCCTGCTGGCCCAGTTGAGTCCACAGGGTCATCCCCACAGACCTCAGTGCTCTGACCCAACAAGGTGCTCCCAGAGTCCCGGTGCAAGACCTCAGGGTCCCCATGTAGCCTTCTGGGAGCCCCTTGACTTCATTCTCATTTCTAAATGTTTCTGGTACCAGGAGACCCGCCTCTCTCCCTCTTGTCACGTTCATGTTGTTATAGTCCAGTGTCTGGGGGATGATCCTGTAGGAGGATCTTTCTCTGCTGTTTTCCCGGTTGCCTTCCGGGCTGGGCTTTTTCTGCTCCAGTTTTGGCCCAGTTCTCAGAACGTCACTCTCATCTTACCACCTTGGGAGGTTTCCATGAGCACGGGCTTCCACAGCTCAAGCTGTGAGTGTAGGAATGAGGGAGTGGGCCCAGGATGTGTATGGAGTGGTGACTCCCTCTTTCTCCTCCTCCTCTTCCTCTCACTGCGCCATGGCACTTGCCCAAGCTGTTTTTCAGGAAGGAGTCTTATTTACTCCTTGTGAGCGTTTGAATTCTCATTTTGAATCCTTTGATGCTGGGCATAAGTGGTGTGAAGTCCATCCCACTTGTGCTCACTGAGGTAGTTCAGGGTGTGTACTAAGTTTAGTTACTAGTTTTGGCAGACAATTGGAAGAGTTTCTCAGGTCTTAAGAGTATGTTTTCATCTCTTGATCTCCAGGACTGCTGTTTTTCGTATATCCTGCCTCTGTGGGTAGATACAAGTTTCATTTTTGCAAGCGGTATGGAGTCCCTCTCAGTGCTCATATCAGTAGCAAGCTTCAGCCTTCCAGTATGTCGTTGACCTGGCCACTCTCACTGACCTGTGGCTGTTGATTCTCTTCCAGTCATGCACCTAGGATCTTGGAGGGCTGGCATCAGGGGTGGAGGCCTGGGGTGGGGACAGGGCCTTGGGGCCTGGGGTGTCTCCACGCGCCCTGCACAGCGGAACCGCATGGCCCTGCAGGTCCCGTGGGGGATGTGCACCCCCCACAGCATCACTGTGGTCTGTGGTGGCTTGGCCCGTGCCCCATGGCAGAACTGCCCCTGGAATCAGCTTTGCACTCTGTGACTCACACTGCCCAAGTCTGTCTCCATGTTTCTGGGCTCTGGTTCCCAGCTCACATCAGCAAGCAAGGCATGGTCTCCAGTCTGAAGTGAGAGGTACCAGGGAGCCTCCAGATATCTGGATGCATTGAGGGAATGAGCAAAGGGTGAGGGGGGGGCAGATGCAGTGGGTGAGGTACATGGGGTGGGCTGGCCCTGGGTAGGGGCAGGTCTGAATGCAGCTGTGCTGGTGCGACCAGTGGAAAAGGCTGTGACCGTTCTGCTGCCAATCACTCTGCTCTTGGCGTCAGCACTCTGAGGTCTCCACAGCACTTCCTCGCTGCTGCTGCTCCCTCTCTGGCCTCCCTCTCCATTCTGGTTTTGGTCCAGCTCATGGATCTGACTGCATCCATGGCAGCTGCCCGAGCCACTTCTCCCAGAGGGGTCTGGTTTGCTCTTTCTGATGGCCTTAACTCTTACTTCTCTCCTTCTTGTCCTTTTGATGCTGCTATAATCCAGTGTTTGGGTGGCGATCTTCCAAGAGGATCTTCCTCTGCTGCTTACCTGGTCGCCATCTTCCAGGAAGTCCAATTTAAACATTTTATGCTTGAAAGAAGACTACTAATAAAGCAAAAAGACAATTCACAAAATGGGATAAAATATTGACAGTGATATTTGGTAAGGATTCAGGATCTAGAATGGGTGAGGAGTCCTACAACACAAAAATACAGAAGAATCAACTCAAGACTTGCTAAAGAATTTAAATACACATTTCTTCAAAGACTAAATACCAAAGACAAATAACATAAAAAGAAGTTTGACATCATTAGCCATCAGAGAAAAATCAAAACCATGAGCTGTCACATCATATCACTAGGGTGGCTATTGTAAAAAGGTAATCAACATAAGTAGAGAGGATATGGAGAAATTGCAAACTTCATACACTGCTAGGGGAAATTAAAATGATTTAGCCACTTTGGAAAGACTTATGGCACTCCTCAAAAATGTTAAAATAAAATATACTAAATTGCGCAGCAAATATATATATCTAGCAACCATACATCCATGAAGATTGAAAACACATCTGCATTAAAACTTGCACATGAGTGTTAATAGTAGCATAATCCATAATACCAAAATAATAAAAACCACCCAAATGTCCATCAGCTGATAAACAGGTAAGCAAAATGTGATACTGTACAACAGGTATTATTCATGTGAGAAGTATATGCTATAAAATAGATGAAACTTTAAAATATTATGTTAATGAAAGCTATGCACAAAGACCACAGATCACTGCATCAATCAGATGTCCACAATGAGTAAATCTATAGACACACAACTGTTTTCCTGAGACTGAGAGTTAGGTAGTAGAAATTAAAGAGTGACTGCTAATGGATATAGGGCCTCTATCTGGGGTGACAGAAAGGATCTAAGAGTAGATTATAATAATTCAAGTCTTGTGAACATATACTAAATACCACTGAGTTATACATTTTAAATGAATGCATTATATGATTTGTGAATTATATTTCCATAAAGCTGTGTAGAAAAGGATTTGAGAGCCTGTTTTGTAAATCAAAATGAATAATTTCAATGGACTAAAAATCATTAAATCTATGGAAATCCACACATTTACATAAAAAAGAAATCTTGCATTTGACATAGTTTAAGGTGGTTCTTAACTTCTTACTTTGAAAATTGGTGATGGTCAATAATTAAGCTTTTCTGCTTTTTTCCCAGTACTGATAATTTAAAATTTTTGAACTTACTGGATATGGTATTCTTTTAGCGAAGTAAATGTATCTTTTAGTTTTAAGATACACCCTGAAGGCCTGCTCTCTAGCCCCTCCTGCTTAGGACTGTTGCTCCAGCTGAAAGATAAGAGCTCTTTCGTCAATGGATAATGCCAGAGAACCCACAGTCTTCTTGATCTCCACCTTCACATCCATGTACATGCCCGTGTCTGAGGCATCAAGCTGGCCCAGGCCTTCATAGTGAACAATGTCCTTAAAACTCGCTGAGTCTTGGGGTATAGCTGTTAAGAACATAATAGTCATCATCTGATCTCATTATTCTTTGGAGCAAGGAATAATGTGCCTCAGGAGCATGGTGTGGGAGATTTGACCATGAGTGAATGATTAAACTGAATGATTTAATTATGGGGCAAAAGCACAAAGGCTTATGAAGAGGGAATGGTTAAAATATGAGGCAAAACATACACACAATTAAACAAGGCAAATGGTACACAGGCTGTGTGAGAATAAATGACTAATTTGTGGGGCAAAAAGCACACAGGCTTTACGAGGAATGCATGGTGAAACTATGGGGCAAAAGCACTGTAAAAGACTCAAATAGTTAAATCACAAGTAGTTTAGATTAGCAGTTCGTTGTGTCTGGCCATGTCCTTCCCTTTACCCCAAGAAAAACTTAGTCTGAGACAGCTGTTGGCTCAAACCGCTTTTTCCTTGCTTCTTTGTGTTACACAGATATTCTAAGTCAAAGTCAGAGAGTTCTTGGCTTGGCTGTTATTTTTCTTCCAAAGTCTCCCTAAAGGCTAAGTGTTTTCATTAGAAAAAGAGCTCCTCTGGACCTCTTGGTGACTGAACTAAATTTCAGCTTTGGGTAATCTTTTCATCCTCTGTGTCGTCTAGGGCCACATACTGTGACCCACGGACTCTAGGTGGCCTCTAAACATTTGGCAAATGGATCAGGGCACCATGCCATAGTCCTCAGAAACCAAACACTCATGCATTTAAAAAATAGCTGCAGGAATCAGTTTTGTAATCACAGAAGCGTGCAATCAATGGCAGCATCAATCATTCAAAATGCTGTGGGCTAGCTTAATCTCATAATGCTAATGCGAAATAATATTTAAGGAATAAAACTATGTCATGAAGGATACTAATAGGTTAAAGTCACATGTCTAGAAAAGTTATATATTAGAAAATTATATTCATAAAATTACAGACAGTCTTGGTCAAAGTTTCAGTTTTGTTACTGGGCCATAGTGTATGATCACTAAGCATCCAGCAGTTCGAGTTCAAAATTGTGAGCTTTGCCATTTGTTCTAGGAGCAGTCTTTTCATCTGTCTTCCTCTTGACTGGTAGAAGAGAGGAAAGGAACGGAAGTGATATGAATCTCAATAATACTTTGTAAGAGAATTCAGCGTAACAACAAGCAAGTCTACTGTGGGCAGAGGAACAAGGGAAAAGAAAAACGCTCAGGTGAGCTCTGAGTCTGAGGGAGGAAGATGAGAGGGAGAAAGGAGAGCTTTTTAATGCGTTTTGCATTAGAATATTTCAACAGCCAGCTGAGCTGTGCTATTGTTACCTCGTAGACAGAAAGTGCTGATTCTGATGCAGCTCGCTGGGTGTGGAGGAATAGAGAGCGCAGGGGACCCACTGATAGTGCTCGGTTTGATCGGACACCCGGAGTGAACAGAGAGTTGAAGAGTATAATCTACTGGCGTGCATTCTTTGGAAGTAAGGCAGGATGCCAGGGTGCCAGCCCTCTGGGAGAGAAATCAAAAGCTCCTCACTCACTAGCTGCTGCTTACAGGCATTTATTTATTTTGCATTTTAAAAATCTTCAATAGAGAGAGGCAGAGACCGGGGGGGGGGGGGGGAGAAAGCTCTGAATTGAAAATCCTGTATCTCTCATGTGAACACATTATATAATCTTGGGCTCTTCATTTCTCCCCTGTAGGGAGCGGCTGAAGCTGGAGATTGGTCACATGTGTGGGGGCAGGACAAGGCCAGAGTGCCTGAAGCAGTCCTGCTACCTCAGTCTTGAGGAGGACATCCTGCCTGGACTATTTTAGTCATTAGTCGCTAGGCAGCCTTATTTCTTATGATGCTAACTTTGCAAAAGGGATAAACAAACACCTCTACTGCTGTTCAGTTCTTCTCCTCCCGTCAGGGAAGGGAGGGCCTCCCCCTGATCTCAATCTTGTCTCTTGTCCACATTTTCCTCATCTCACTGCCATTTTCCCCTGGGTGAACCAAGAGCCCAGTGAGTCATAACACTCCCTCAGACTGTTACATCCAAAGTAGTATAAGAGTAGAGTGACATAGCTGGCCAGGATGGTCTTGAAGTCACTTTTTAGCTAGAAAATTCCACACTGTATTCATAACTGTCAGTGAAATCAGCCTGCTCCCCATATAATTTGCTTATTCTCTTCCTTTTTTTTTTCTGCACACTTGTCTTTCACTACTTTTTTTCCTAAGGCACTTTGCTGTGGAGACACAATTTATTTTTATCTCTTTGTCTCTGTTTGATCTGTGCCTTTCCCCTTCACTGCTTCTCTTTTACAATTACACCTGTCTTTGGGACTCAATTCAAATATCCTTATTCTTCACTACAGAAGGAATGATCCCCACTCCCTGAGTCTCCATTAAACTTCCATTGTGTTCACTTAAGGCTGTATACTAGATCACATGACTGTATATTAGATCATACATTATCTCCCTGAATGGCATGTACTGTGCTATCAGCTGTGAGTCAGAGATACACCAGTTATTACAATGCTCAATTGTGCCTCTAGCATTTGGTAAATAGCCATGGCTCTAACCCCTTAATCAGGAACTCTCTGTCCCAGTTCCCTCACTTCTTCCCATGGGCTATCCCTTGTTTCCTCAGTCAAACAGCTAGAAAGTTGTCACTTGGCATAGCAGGATCTCCACCATACTAGACTGAGATATGGCTTTGCCAAAGCCCACATTGTCCAATTTGTTAAAACTTTTCAATCTCATTCCTGCTTCGTGTCTCCATTTCCCACACTCTCCTTGCACATAATGAATAGTAATAAGTGTTAAACAAAAGGCCTCAGTCTTGTTCCAACACATCAATAACTATAGGAAAAATTTCAGGGGGTGGAGGAAGATCAGAGAATCAGTATCAGTACTTCAACCTTGATTTCTAACTACAAAGATACTTAAGAATTTTGCAGGGATGAGTGTAAGCAACCAAGGCAAAATTTAAATATAATATACAAAATTGGAAAGAAATAGTGCACAATTGAGAATGCACTGTGTAGCAGAATCTGGAGTCTCAAAAGCCTGGTGGCAGGCTGCATGGGATGGGAAGTACAAAAGGTGCCCTGTTCTTGTGATTATCCTGTTTATATTTCTTTCCTGTCTCTTTAGGGTTGATCTTTTGCCCTAACTGCAAATGAGAACTCTGTGCAACCTTTGTCCCCTTCTTTGTCTCCCCTCTACATTCTTTTGCTATAATGGTAAATACATTTAGGAAGGCTACCACATTCAGAGTCAGTATACAAAATCACTTAAAATCTTCTATACTAACAATGGACATTTGTGAATCAAAAGTAAAAATATCACCAAAGAAAGTGAAATACTTAGGGATAAATCTAATACATTCTGAGTGAGATCTCTAGGCTGAAAACTACAAAAGACAAATGAAAGCGATCAATACGGATATAAAGAAGTGTAAAAGCATATTTTGTTCATGGATTTGAAGTACAATATATTTAAGATGTCAGTTCTCATAAATCGATGTATAGGTACAGTGCAGTCCCACTTAAAATTCCATTAGATTTTTGTAATATTGATAACCTGGCTTAACATTTATATGAAAAATAAAAGAGCCCAATATAGCCAAAGTGATTTGGAAAAAGAAGAGTAAATGTGGAGGACTTATATCATCTGACTCTAAGACTTGTAAGGGATCTTAACTATAACAGAGCTATAAAGGCAGAGTAGCGTTGGAAAAGGACACAAAGACACATCAGTGGAGGAGAACAGACCGCGCAGAAGTCAGCCCAGCTGAGTCCTGTCTAAAGTATAAAGAAACCCAAAGGAGAAGTGACAGTTGTTTCAACAAACTGCACTAGAATAATCAGAAAACAAGATATAAATAAAAAGGCAATTCATGGTGCAATGGACTCCAGTGTACAAGGTCATTCAAAGTGGATGTTGAGCTCAAGTGTAAAATACAGAGTTATAAATTCTCTGAATAAAGTATAAGAGAAACGTCTTTGCAACTAGGTGTGCCAGGTTTCTTGCTCCTGGATGAAATACCTGATATCCACAAGTTAAAGGAACAGGGTTTTATTTGGCTGTGGTTTCAGAAGATTCAGCCCATGATTCTCATCTCAGAGGCAAAAGCATCTTCGTGGAAGAGAATGACAGAGCAAGGCTGTTTAGCTCAGGTGGCCAGGAGGCAGAGTAGGGAAACAGCGCCAGAGAAGGAGGGGCCGGGGCACATCTATAGTATCCAAATTTAGGCCTTTCTAATCCATCCAGACAGAGCCAGAACTATGCTTTTCTGATCCTCTTGGTGACTCCTAAGTCATTCAACTTGGTACAATTAAGCTTAACAAAGCTTTTGTAAGTAGGGAGAGGAAGAAGGTTCGAGGGGAATGGGAAAAGAAAAAGATTATCATGTATCATTATATATGATATATCATGATATATCATTATATCATGTACAGGTACAAATTACATGATATGTCATGATATATCATTATATCATGTACAGGTACAAATTACATATAATGAACTTAATAATTATGTGTCCCTAAAATATACCAATAAACTTTAAAACATTCACAAGATGAGCTTTTGATATAAAATAATGTAAAGTCCTTAAAAATAGTTAAACTGAACCATCAGAGTGTTTGAAATTGTGCAGAAAATGTTCATGTAAAACCACTAAAATTATAAGCTATAAAACAAAACTGGTTAACTTGACTTCATGAAAATAAAACACTTGTGAACTGAGACAATACTTGTTAAATAAAAGAAACATAAGTTTGGAAGAAAGTATTTGAAAATCATACATTTCACAAAGCATTCTCAATATTGAATACTAAGAAAAATAAAAAAGGATCAAAAGATTTTAATAGATACTTCACAAAAGAAAGTAAATGCATGAAAAAAAAATAAGCACAGGAAAAGATGCTGACTTTCTTAGTCATTAAAGAAATACAAGCCAACACACCACTGACCTAAAAGTCCACACCTCTGAGCCCAACCAAAAGAAGCAAAGAACATACCTGTAATCCTATCAGTCTGATCACAACTTTGAGTCTCATCAGGGACATAGTACCTTAAAGATACCCTTTCTGAAAGAAAACTGCTGGGGATGTGGCTCAGTGCCTACTCCTTAGGTCTAATCCCCAGAAGAACAACCCTCACACACTAGGGAAGAAAGCTTGGCAAAGAAAGGATGCTGACTAATTGGAACTTCTATATATTATCGACGGCAATGCAATAATGGAAAAATTGCTGAGAAAAGTATTTATCAATTGCCTATTAGCAGTCATATTCCATATGACACAGAAACTCATTGGTAGGTATTTACCCTAAGAGAAATAAAGCTTATATTAACAGTAATAACTGACGTGAATATTTGTAGCAGCATACATTGCTATTAATATTATTCAAAAGAGTATACATATATGTGACTACACACACACACACACACACACACATATATATAGTTTCGTTTATTCCTAGGTGTAGAATCCTAGATATATATCCATGAAAATACACTTCAGGTCCACAGAAAGGTTTGTACAAGTGTGTATACTATAATAGCACTAACAATCTCCAAGTGAAAACAAAATTCTCAGCAATAGAAGAAGGGATGTGAGGCAACAAATAGACATTATAATGTTTGCCTTGTGGTATTTTCATGTAGTACAATACTATCCTATAATGAGAACAAACAAGCTGTAACTATACACAATATGTATAAATCTAACAAACCTTATGTTGAGTGATGGAGTCAATCAAAGAAGAGTATATACTATGGGCTTCCATATCTGTGAAGTTAAAAATGAGGAAATTTATCTTTGATGCTAGATATAAGCATTAAGGTGAACTTTCTTTGAGGCAGCTGAGCAGAAACTAGAAAGAGGCAGAGAATGGGGGTTCTGAAGATCTGATCATATTGTTTCATTAACTGGGGTTCATCTGACTACATGGATGCATTTAGTTTGAGAGATTTATCAAGATGTGAACTAGTAAAAAATCAGGACCCCCAAATCCAGAGACCCAATAAAAAAATGGGCATCTGAGATGAATACACACTGTTTGGGTGAAGAAATACAAGTGGCAAGTAAATATATGAAAAAATGTTCAACTTCATTAGTCATTTGGGAAATGCAAATTAACACAACACTGAGATTCCATCTCACCTCAGGAAAAATAGCTATCATCAAGAAATCAACCTATAACAAATGCTGGTTGGGCTTTGGGGAAAAAGGAACCCTTCTCTACTGTTGGTGGGAGTGTAGACTTGTACAACTACTGTGGAAATCAGTCTGGAGAATCTTCAAAATCCAACCCAGCTATTCCCCTTCTGGGTATTTTTCCAGAAGAACTGAAAACATCAGTAAACTATATACCGTAGTGATATATGGTCACCCATGTTTTTAGCAGCAGAGTTTGTAACAGCTAAGGCTTAGAAACAACCCAAATACCCATCAACTGAGGAATGGATAAAAAAGGTGCAGTATTTGTATACAATGGAATATTACTCAGCTATAAAGAAAGATAAACTTGAGGCTTTTAGAGCTAAAAGGATGCAATTAGAGAACATACACATAAGTGAAATAAATCATACTCACATGTGTAAATATCATATTGTCTCCCTAGTGTAAGAACCTAAAAGTGTTAATAAAATCTGAAATGTACAATAGATATTGTGAAAGAGAATGAAACTGCTCAAAACAAAACAACTGGGGTGAGGGAAAGGAGATAAGAAAATTATAAGGAAGTGAAAAAATACACATATATATGCACACACAAGACAGCTAAGACAATTGTACTACTAATTTCTAATGGTTTATTGAATGGAACGGCTGATGTTTAATTGTTTGTTCACTCTTGCATGCCTGTATCTGGTAATCTGAGCACCTACATTGAAGATAACAATAAGTAACACACCAATCATTGTTAATTTCCTATGATCTTTTTCTTTTCAAATTTTGTATTGTTTCTACTATTTCTGTGTTGTTTTGTGTCTGTTTTTGTTCTTTCCTCTTTAAAATAATACAAGAGATGTGCACTAGTAATGTGCATATTTTTCTCTACCTATATATTCCAGTAAAATGTCTACATTAAAAAGAAAAAGATATTTTATAGCCTAAAATATTTTTAATTTATACCCAACTTTACAGGAACATAAGGCTTGCATAAAAGAAAGGTACACCTTTAGTGACATCTTTTTCTTTATTACCAAAGAGTCACTTCTCTGATGTTGAAGCCTGTTTTCTATTGTGATTATTTTTAATGCATAAATTTAACAAAGTTCAAGAAAATAAATTGTTTCTTACTTGTCATCACTCTGGTCGCACTTCCCTAAGACTCATACGTCACGTACCTGTCAGTTTCATAGAGGAAGCTAGATGCAGATTGAAATGATGGGCTTTTTGGGGCTGGGGATATAGCTCAGTGGAATAAGCGCCTGCCTAGCAAGCACAGGGTCCTGAGTTCAATCCCCAGTACCGCCAAAAAAAAAAAAAAAAGAAAAAAAATGATGGGCTTTTCTGTAACATTCTACTATATAGTGGAGATGTTGCTAATGAAAGAAAAAGCACTTTCTGATTCTATTTTATTGTACTCTCTGAAGATATTTCTTTATATCTGGGAGTATTTTATAGGATAAGACAACAAATGCTAAGAAGTCCTTTACTTGGAATCTTGTCATTAGATATTCAAATAGGTGTAGCAAATTCTGCCAGTTGTAGGATCAGTTCTTTATTTTCCTCTTTCTTTCTCCTATCAGCCTACATTGAGTTTATCTCATATAAGCATGAGAGAGAGATGGAGAGAGAGAGAGAGAGAGAGAGAGACAGACAGACAGAGACAGAGACAGAGACAGAGACAGAGAGACAGAGAGAGAGAGAGAGGGAGCGCACTCCTAACTTTTCATTGTTTCAGGTTTCTCCAATCCCATCACGTTCATGATGTCCCACTTTTCTTCTGACACCAGTAAAATTACATAGTGTCAAACAATTTTTCCCTTAGAGAAGGTAGTATTGTTAAGAGCAACGACAGACAGAAGCAAAGCCTGAACCTGGAAAGCATACAATTCATTCATTTCTCTACATCATTAAAAGTGGTTGAATGATATGTGTTGGAAACATGTATTGGAAATTACTCTCTGATAAGTACACAGAAAATATGTGGTCTCTAGTCTTGATACTTAGTGCAGTTAAAAAATCAAGAATGTATCTGGGAACTCATTAGAAAAAACAAATCTTGGTCTACTCCATACCTATTGAATTGGCATCTGCATGTGAATTACCCTAGTGGATAAATATGGACAATATATTTAATACCAGTTATGTATGAAATCTCCTACTTAATATTCAGCAGAAATGCATTTGTAAAATGCATTTCACAATCAATTGTGAAAATTTAGACATTTAATAAGCACATACAACTGGTGGGAAATCTACCTCATCTCCCATCAGCAGAACAAGTGTTACATATTTTGGCCTCATGTAACTTCCAAGTAACTATGAAACATTGTTTAATATAACTGTACAGTATAGCCACACATAGTGAAAGCATGTGAATAAAGGCAAATAATCATCTGAAATTAATTACTATGTCCATTATCTAATAGCAACAAATTCAAAACATACGAAGGAGAATGAGAATATGGCAGGATTGCAATAGAAACAAAACCCCTAGGAATCATGCCATGGAGGATATACCAGACAAAAATTTTAAGACAGATATCCTACAGAGCTTCAAAGGATGAAAGGAGAATGTGGTGAAAGTCAGGGAGATAATATATAAATAAAATGGAAATATGATAAAATAATCAAAAAAATTCTCAAGCTGAAAATTATAACTGAAGTAAAAATTCACTAGAGGGATTAAAAGGTAGGTTTTCTTGCAGAAGAAAAACACCAACAAGCTTTACTTATTTCTTTTTTTATTTTAAAAGTAAAAGAACAGAAACATTAGCAAACAGACACAAAGTAGCACAAGAACAGTACAAAAACTGAATTACAAATAAGGTGGCAGGGGATTAACAATGGTTGTTGTATTACACATTGATAACTTCAAAGTGTATGTTCAGGATAACGCAAATAGACATACAAGATTGACCAAACAACTAATCATTGATTGTTCCTTACATCAAAGTGACATGAGACAATAGGGCAACCATGTTAGCCATCCTGCACATATATAAATACCTACATAGCTATCCCTCTCTTCCTTTTCTCCTTCCCTTCATCCCTATTGCTCTTTACTTTTGAGCAGTTTTCTTTCATACCTCCTAATTTATATTCCCCCCTTCAGGTTCTTACACTAATGATACAATATGCTGTTTGCACATTCACATCTGATTTATTTCACTTATGAGTATGGTATCCAGTTGTGACCATTTGCCTATAAAAGCCTCAAGTTTGTCTTTCTTTATAGCTGAATAATATTCCATTATGTAAAAATGCCACAGTTTTTTTATCCAGTCCTCTGTGGATGGACATTTGGGTTGCTTCCATGATTTAGCTATTACAAATTGTGCTGTTATAAACATGGGTGCACATATATCACAGTGATATGATGTTTTCAGATCTTCTGGGAAAATACTCAAAAGGGGACTAGCTGGGTTGAATGGGACCTCTCAACCCAGTTTGCTGAGGAATATCCAAACTGATCTCCACAGTGGTTTCACCAGTCTGCATTCCCACCAGCAGTGCAGAAGAGTTCCTATTTCTCCACAGCTTTGCTAGCATTTGTTATTGGATGATTTCTTGATACTGGCCAGTCTCACTGGGGTGAGATGAAATCTCAATGTGGTTTTTATTTGGATTTATTGAATGACTAAAGATGTAGAACATTTTCTCATATATTTATTTGCCATTTGTATTTCTTTATCTGAGAAGTGTGTATTCATCTCAGATGCCCATTTCTGAATTGGGTCCTTGAATTTGGACAGGCTCATGTTTTTAATTCTCTGTATGTTTTATACAGAAGGCCTTTGTCTGAGGGACAGCCAGTTAGGATATTTTCCCAATTTGTGGGTTTTCTTTTTACTCTGATGGTTATTTCTTTAGATGTGCAGAAACACTTCAGTAAGATGAGGTTCCAGTTATTGATTCTTTGAAGTGTTTCCCTTGCAGTTTGATTTTTGTTCATGAACTCTCTGCCTACTCCAGTCTTCAAAGTTTGTACATACTTTCTCTTCCAATAGGTTTAGAGTTTCTGTTTTAATATTGAGATCTGTGATCTATTTTGACTTGAGTTTGGTGCATGGTGATAGACTTGGGTCTATGTTCAGTCTTCAGCAAGAGGCAAGCCAATTTCTCCAGCACCATGTATTAAGGAGGCTATCTTTCTTCCAGTGAGCTTGTTTGGTCTCTTTGTCAAATATTAGGTGGCTGAGTGTGTTTGTGGTTGTGGCTGCATTTTCCAGTCTGTTCAACTGATCTTAAGGTCTGTTCTTAAGCCAGTACTAGGTTGATTTTATTACAGTAGCTTTGTAGTATAATTTTAGGTCAGGGATTGTGATTCCACCTGACTTGTCCTTGTAGCCCAGAATTGCTTTTGCTATTTTGGGTCTC
Source organism: Dinomys branickii (assembly GCA_004027595.1). Taxonomy (NCBI): domain Eukaryota; kingdom Metazoa; phylum Chordata; class Mammalia; order Rodentia; family Dinomyidae; genus Dinomys; species Dinomys branickii. The sequence continues at coordinate 142,207 of PVLD010001837.1, forward strand.
TTCTGGTTCCAGATGAATTTGAGGAATGTTTTCTCTAGATCTGTGAGGTATTCTGATGATAGTTTAATGGGAGTTGCATTGAATCTGTACAATAATTTTGGTAGTATGGTCATTTTCACAATGTTGATTCTTATTAACCATGAGCAGGGAACGCTTTCCCATTTTGTGAAATCCACTTCAAACTGCTTTTGCAGGGTACTGTATTTTTCACTGAATCGATCTTTAATTTCTTTTGTTAGATTGATTCCTAAATATTTCAATTTCTTGGATGCTATTGTAAAAGGTATGGTTTCCTCAATTTCTCTCTCAGTCTGTTTGTTGTTTGTGTACAGGAATGCTATTGATTTTTGGGTGTTGACTTTGTATCTAGCTATTCTACTGAATTTGTCAATTAACTGAAGGAGTCTTCTTATGGAGTTTTTGGGGTCTTCCATGTAAAGTATCATGTCATCTGCAAATAGTGATAGTTTTACTTCTTCCTTTCCTATCCTTATTGCTTTTATTTCTCTCTCTTGTCTTATTGCTCTGGTTAATGCTTCCAGAACTATGTTGAATAGTAGCTGTGACAGTGGACATCCTTGTCTTGTTCCTGACTTTAAAGTGAAAGCTTTCAGTTTTTGTCCAGTTAGTGTGATGTTAGCTCTTGGTTTGTCATAGATGGCTTTGATCAGATTGAGGTAGAGGCCATCTATTCCTGTTTTTTCTATGGTTTTTAACATTAATGCATGTTGGACTTTATCAAAAGCTTTTTCCGCATCTATTGAGTTGATCATGTGGTTTTTGTCTTTGGCTCTATTGATATGGTGTATCACACTAATTGATTTGCAAATATTGAACCATTCCTGCATTCCTGGAATAAATCCAACCTGGTCAGAGTGTATAATTTTCCTTACGATTTGCTACATTCTATTTGCTAGTATTTTATTGAGCGTCTTTGTATTTATGTTCATTAGGGAGATTGGCCTATAGTTCTCCCTCTTGGTTGGGTCCTTCTCTGGTTTTGGTTTCAGTATAATACTTGCCTCCAGAAATGAATTAGGGAGAATTGCTTCCTTTTCAATTTCACTGAAGAGGTTGAGAAGTGTTGACATTAAATCTTTGCTGAATTCTTTATAAAATTCTGCTGTGAATCCAGCAGGGCCTGGGCTTTTCTTTGTTGGTAAGTTTTTAATGACATTTTCAATCTCATTAATTGATATTGGGTTGTTCAGGGTTTTTATATCTTCCTCATTCAACTTTGTTAATTTCTACATTTCTAGGAATGTGTCTGTCTTGATCACTTTTCTCTCGTTGCTGAGACAAATATCCAGTGCTGAAAATAAAGGAAGGAAAGGTTTATTTAGCTTACAGTTTGTGGAGGTTTCAGTCCATACTTGCCTGATTCTGAGGCAGAGTGGCACATGGCAGAGGGCAAACTGTTCATGGCAGCAGAGCACAGCAAAAACAACCAGCTAAAGAGAGGAATGGCTGCAAGCAGCCTCCTTTACTCCCGTACATTGTAAACAGCCTCCCCCCACCTAGGGATCATGAACCTCCCACACAATCTCCATGCCCTCCTCTTCCATGGGCTCAGGATGTATACAAAGCAAGCACCCTGGCTTCCTGCTGAATCACTCAGTTAAACCTCCAGACTCCCCAAGTTGACACAATGTATCAACCATAACACTGTCCATTACTTCTGAGTTTTCTACCCTATTGGAGTAAAGATTCTCAAAGCAGGTATTAATGATCTTTTGAATTTCTGTAGAATCTGTAGTGATTTCATCCTTTTCATTCCTTATTGCATGAATTTGTGTTCTTTCCTTTCTTTTTTGATAAGGTTGGCTAGAGGTTTATCAATTTGATTTATTCTTTCAAAGAACCAAGTCTGTGATTCACTTATTTTTTGTAGAGTTTTCTTCATCTCAATTGCATTAATTTCTGCCCAAAGCTTTATAATCTCCTTCCTTCTTTGGGCTTTGGACTTGATTTGTTCTTCTTTTTCTGAAAATCTGAGGTGCAGCATTAGGCTATTTATTTGCTCTCTTTCTGTTTTCTTTATATGTGAGTTCATCACTATAAATTTGCCTCTGAGAAATGTTTTCATTGCATCCCACAGATTCCTATAAGTTGTTTTTTTTATTTTCATTTGTTTGTAGGTAATTTTTAATTTCTTCTTTAATTTCTTGTGTGACCTGTTTGTTATTCAGGAGGTTGTTGTCTAATTTCCAAGTGTTTATGGAGTTTTGGAATTCCTTTTGTCATTAATTTCCAATTTCATTTCACTGTGGTCAGGTAATATGTACGAGATAACTTCAATCCTTTTGCATTTAGGTAGGTATGCTCTATGGGCTAGAATGTAGTCTATTTTAGAGAAAGTCCCATGTGCAGCTGAGAAGAATGTGTATTCTGGTGTTGTTGGGTGGAAAATTGCGTAAACATCTAGAAAGTCCATTTGTTCACACATTTGGTTCAGGTCTATTATATATTTGCTGAGTTTTAGTCCAGCTGACCTGTCTCTTTGCATCAAAGGGGTGTTTAGGTCCCTCATTACAATAGTGTTATTTTTTATTTTTTTTTTTATGTCTTTTAAGATTTGCATTACATAATTTGATGTTCCAGTATTTGGTGCATACATGTTTAGGTTTGTTATCTCTTCCTCTTGGAGCTTTCCCCTAACTAGTATGTAGTGGCCTTCTTTGTCTCTTTTGATTGTTATCAGTTTGAAGTTTACATTGTCTGCAAACATAACAGCTATCCCTGCTTTTTTCTGGGAACCTGTTGCATGGAAGATTGTTTTCCAGCCTTTGATTTTCAGTCTATGGATTTCCTTTTGAGTAAATTGTGTTTCCTGTAAACAGCATATTGTGGGATTCTGTCTCTTAATCCACTCTGCCAGTCTGTTTCTTTTGACTGGTGAATTGAGGCCATTTACATTAATGGTTATAACTGTTATATGTTGGCTTATTCTTGTCATTCTGTTTACTTGCTGTTGCTTTCCTACTTTTGCTGTTTAATTGCTTGTTCTGCTTAAGGGTTCTTTTCTATTGTTGTTCTTGAGATTGTGGTCACTTTTTTCTCTGTCTAGAATATTTTTCAGTACTTTATGTAATGTTACTTTGGCACTCAGGAAGTTCTTCAGTTGTTCTTTGTCATGGAAATATTTTATTTCTCCATTGAATTTGAAGGATAGTTTTGCAGGATACATCAGTCTAGGTTGGAAGCTGTTTTGTCTCAGAATCTGTAACAGCTCACTCCAGGATCTTCGAGATTTCATGGTTTCTGTTGAGAAGTCTGCTGTGATTCTGATGGGTTTTCCTTTATGGGTGATATTTTCTTTTGTCTAGCAGCTTTTAATATTGTGTTGTTTTGCTGCATATCTGGGATCTTGACTATTATATGCCTGGGGGTGGTTTCACTTTGTTTGTGGCTCATTGGAGTTGTATATGCTTCATTTACCCGCACATCAGTATCTTTTACCATGCTTCAGAAATTTTCTGCTATTATTTCTCCAAATATCCTTTTTTATGTCATTTGTGTTTCCTCCTCCTGTTTCACTGATTCCTATTACTCGCATATTATTTCTCTTTGCTTCATCTTGCAGCTGTTGGATTCAATTTTCCTGGTTCCTTGATGACTTTAAGAGATCCTTCCTTTCACAATAGTTAGCTGTCATGCTGTCTTCAAGGTCTGAAATTCTATCTTTGGCTTAATTCAAGTGGTTTTGCAAGCTTTCAATGGTAGTTTTGATTTCCTGAAAATCTCTTTGAGTCTGTTTCATGTGTTCTAATTCATTCCTGAATTGCTCATTTAACATTTCCATTTGTTGCCTTTGATCTTCTAGTCTCTTATCTGTTTCTTCTCTGTATGTGAGAAGAATTTCTTCCATTATTACTTTCATTTCATTTTTTGCCTGAGCGATTATTTGAGATTGAATCTCTTCTATGGCCTGATGGAGTTGTTTCTTTACTTCAGATGTGATCATTTCAGAAATTTTAGGTATGTGGTTTCCTAGTTCTCCTATGTCATTGTGTCCTGTACGTGTTGGGGGTGGAGTTGTGCTCTGAGACTCATTTTGCTCCTTTGTCTTATCATTTTGAATGTCGGATGACTAGTTCTGAGCTACTGGCTACCTAGGCAGCTCACAAAGGACTCTAGGGACCCTAGTTTACCTGGATGTCAAACTAAACCCAGGGTGGTAGCAGACCATGGACCACTGGGCCTAGGGACCCCAGGCAATTGCTGGGGTGCACAGTTCAGACCACACCTGCAATAGTGAAGGGGGTGCTAGGCTTTAGTACCATGGTGTCCATTGTGTGGATGGGAAGCATGTGGGAATCAGCCTTGAAGCCTATGGTGGTTAGGCAGTGGCTTCTGCTTCCTGATCCTCAGGTAGCTGGTCAGTGGGGAGCAGGACTCCCCTCCCAAACCCAAAGACCCCAGAGCATGAGGCTGGTTCCACACTGCAGGTCTCAATCACCAACAGGGACAGGCCTTCCCAGTCCGAGCTCCTTCCTAACTCTAAGCTGTGGAGCAGAACCCAGGTGTAGTCCTTGCCAGAGGAGAAGGGTTGCACTGCTCATGTGGCATTGCATGTTGGCCTTTGTCGCTGGAGAAGGGTCCGTGTCACAGAGCCTCGGCACAGGCCGTGAAACTCCAGCTACTCATATGTTGGCACAGGTTGGCCTCCATCGCAGGAGAAGGATTTGCATCTCCAATGAGCTTTAATGTAAGATGTCACTTATTAACGCTTTGAAATGGAAGAAAGAAATGACTGAAGGAAAAGGATTGGAGAATAAGAGGCATTTGGATTATTGAGAAGACCAACTATGCACTGAGGAAGTTCCAGAAGTGAAGGGAGAGATGAAAGTGTAAAAAGAATATTAAAAGAAATAGTGGCAATAAAGTCCCAAAATATAATGAAAGAAATTTAGAGATTTTACCACAAAATATTCACTAAACATAAAGAGACAGTGTGGGAGAACAAGGGAAATAGACGCTATGTGTTTATAGAAAAACAGCAAATGGAGAAGGTATTTGTTAGAGGTTTAGTTCACTTGTTTGACATGAAAGCCACTTGTTTGATCCCCACCACTGAAAAAAATAGAGAAACAACACATACCCAAATTTGACAAGTTCTGTCTTTTCAGTAATTATTTAAATGTAAGTGGATTAAGTTCATTAATAAAAAGAGATTGGCACAATGGATCAGATTACATGACACAACTATATATTTTCTACCAAAGACTGATTTTAAGTACAAAGACAGAAACAGATTTAAAATGAAAAGATGACAAAGGTACATTATGGAAATAAGAAACCAAAAGAGAGCAAGTCTATTCATATCAGATAAAAGTGACTTTAATCAAAATAATTATAAGACATTTTATAATAATAACAGCTCAATATCACAAGATTTAACATAAAATTTTTGCACTTAGTGACAAAATATAAAAATATGTGAAATCAAAAGTAATCTAATAGAAGGAGGAACAGACAATACTATGATAAGTTGGAAACTTCAGTATACTATTCTTAATAATAAATCAAGCAAGCAAAATAAGATTTAAGTAGCACAGTAAACCAATAATATTTAGCAGTCATATAGGGAATACTCAATGACATTAGCATACACATTTTCTTGTCAAGTGCACGTTGGCTGCTTTCCAAGGGAGAAATTACTTGTTAGGCCATAAATTAAGTGTCATTAGGTTAAATGATATAGTTACTGAACAATATATCTTCACTCTCCACAATGGGATGATGTTAAAAATCTACTTTGTGGAATATTCACAGAAATCATGGAAATTAAATACCTCACTTTTAAGACTCAATAAGGCAAAGAAAAAAGCATAGGGAAAATAAGAAAATATTTAGAGATACTAAAATTTAAAACACACACACACACACACACACACACACACACACACACACACATATCCCAAAAGTTTTGCAGCATAGCAAAAGCTGTAACACAGGAGAAATTTATAGCTATAAATGCTTACATTACAAACGACTACCTAGATTTTGCTACTGTAAATTGGACTGTTATAAACATGAGTGTGAAAGTATTATTGTGGTATGATGATTTTAACTCTTTTGAGAAGATACCTGAAAGGGGAATAGCTGGGTCGAATGGAACCTCTAGTTATATTTTTGTAGGAATCTGCACACTGATTTCCATAGTGGCTGTTCCAGTTTACACCTTCACCAGTGATAGAGAAGGGTTCTTATTTTCTACAGCCCTGATGGGATTTGCTATTGGTTAATTTACTGATTACAGCCATTTCTTGAGATGAAATCTCACTATTTTTTAAAACTACCATTTCCTGAGTGGCTAGTGATGTTGAACATTTTTTCATGTAGTTTTTTCACCATTTGTACGTCTTTATCTGAAGTGTCTATTCTTTTCAGATGGCCAGTTTTTAATTCATCCTTTAAATTTGGGACTTCTAGTTTCTTAGAATACATATCCTAGATATTAGTTCTCCATCTGAGAAGTAGCTGGGAAGATTTTGTCCCATTCTCTACATTGTCTCTTCATTCTGAGATGGTTTTCTTTTCTATAAGGAAGCTTTTCAATTTGATGTGATCCCATTTGCTAATTATTTGTAATATTTCCTGTGCAATCAGGGTTTTGTTATGTCCATCAATAGATAAATGTGTAAAGAACATATATTTATATGCAATGGAATACTATCATACTGTAAAGAAAGGTAAAATTAAGACATTCTTTAGGTAAATGGATGTAACTTGAAACCATAATCTTAAGTGAAATAAATCAAACACACAAATGTAAATATTGCATTGTATCTCTTGTGTGAGAAATCTGAAGTGTAAATAATAAACAAAATAGAGGATAGATATTAGGAAGTAGGAGTAATTGTTGAAATGGGAAGAAGAACAAGAAATGGGGGTAGAGGGGAAGGAAGGAAAGAAAGAAAAATGATTTAAAGGAAATAAACAATTAAAAATGGAAATAGAGCTATTGTAAATGATGAGGTGAAGGCTGGTTAGAAGGCAGAGACATGTTATTTACATGTACAAATTTTCTATAATAAATGTGTTCATTCTGTACTGCAAACATGTGCTCAGGTTGTGCTGTATGAAAGATTCTGGTCAGAGTTTAGAGCAGCAGAATGGTGATAGAAATCCTGCTGGTAAAGATCATTCTTGCGAAGTTTCTGCTGAAATGGACTCCAGTTGGCTTTGGGTCCAAATGATGTGTGTTATGGCTTGGCAGAAAGTTTGTTTGCATTTTGATTACATGTACAGACTTTGCCTGAGACTGAGATTAAGGGTGGCATACTAATTAATCTTGTAGAATACATTTTGAGGTAGTATATTGTTGAGTTGGTGGCATAGCTCTTGTTGGGAGGCTTTTGTCAGATCTACGTTGCGAATTAACAGCAAAGAGTACAGCAGAATGATTTAAAATGTTTGGATTTTGGTCAGAAAGGAAGTTTAGTAAAGCTGTGAAATGCAAAGATAAAGCAGAGGAGACTTTGGACTTGAACTTTTTAGCAGTGTTGAAACTGTAAGGACTTTGTCAAGTCTTAGAGATAGACTGCCTTTTTCCTAATGTACCTGAGTCTTTGTGGGTCAGGGGTAGGATGATATGGCTTGTATCTAGATGTTGTCCCAGTCCATAGGGCATTTCTGGAGGTGATGGAACCTAGAGTATATGACTGATTTGTAGTGCAATGCTGGGTTTAAGACTGCTGAGAATAAGAGTGAGTAATTGCTGGATCAGTCCGCTAACTGAATTGGCACTGCCCTAATTCCTGTAGACTGGGTACAGTATAAAGGACAGCAAGAGAGTTGTCTCAGTCTCTCTTGTTGCTTTTGATGTCTTCTTCTGCCATGAATGGTTGCCCCTCTGCCATAAGTCACTTTACTTTAGAACCAGGAAATTATGGACTGAAACCATGACAAACTGTGAGCTAAATAAAACTTTCTCCCTTTAATTTTGGGTATTTTGTATTTTATCTCAGAAATAAGTAACTGAAATAATCACTAATACTTACAGAAATGTAAATCAGAACCCTGTTGAGATACTATCTCACTCTCTTTAAGAGGGTTAATATTAAGGAGCTATATGGAGAGGGGGAAGGATGAGGAAAAGATGAAAAAAGGAATGAAAATCTATTATGTACATGTTCCCATGCCCCACAAGAAATGCAAACATTATGTAGTACAAACACATACTGTAAAAGGAAAAAATAAACATGGCTAGTTAAGAAAAACGTAGGAAGTAGTATCTGTTAGGATGTGGATATTTTTGAACTGCTGTGAACTGATAGTGAAAATAAAGTGATATAGCCAAAATGGAAACAGTATGAGCATTTCCAAGAAAATATTAGAATTAATATCCTGTAATTAATATCCAGAATTAATATCCAGTCTAATCCAGTAATTGTACTTCTGGGTCTACATCCTAAAGAACCGAAAGCAGATAGCTCATGAATAGATATTCTTACACCCATATTCACAGAATCATCACTTATAGTAGGTGAAATGTGGAACCAGCCAAAATGTCCATTGATGGGTAAGTTGATAGGCAACACTTGGCATACCCTTACAGTGGAATATTATTCAGTTTTAAAAAGGAAGAAAATTATTAAATATGCTAAAATATGAATGAACCTGGTGGACAGCATGCTAAAGGGAGATAAGCTGGTAAGAAAAAGACAAATACCTAGAACTGAGGGTAAGAGTTCTGTTTGAGGACACTTGCCTAACTTGTCCAAGCCACTATTTTCAATCTCTAAAACTGCAAAAATCAATCAATCAAACAACCAAAAGATAAATACTGTTGGATTCTACTTATATGAGGTACTTAGAATACTCAAATTATACGTGATGTGAATAGAATACTGCCTGGAAGGGTTTGAGGGTTGAGGTTAATGGGTAGTTACTGTCTAATGAGTGCAGATTTTTACTTAAAAAAAGATAAAAAGAGTTATGGAGAGGATGGTAGTAGTGTATTATGAGTATAATTAACACCACTAAATTGTATATTTAAGGTGATTAAGTTAGTAAATGCTTTGCTCTATGCATTTTATCACCAAAAATTTGAACAAAAAGCCCAACCCATTGAAATCCTTTGGTTAAAGTTACTAGGCTTGAATACCACTCAAACCAAGGTGCATGATGCATGTGTCCTGCTGGATCCTATAAAATTTGATCAATAATCCTTTCAGAAAAAAGAAAAAGCAGAAAAGAAATAATAATGCTCAGACATGCAGAGAAGTGCTCACTTGACTTAATCAATAACTAGTCAGTTATCATGATATCAATATTGGCAAGCTAGCATTGAATCAAAGGTTCCATTCTCTAGGTTCTGATTGATTGGAAGAAAGAGGTTGTATTTAGTATATTTGCTAAAAGATATTCATGTTTAAACTTGTTCTGTTCCTTAGAAAAGGGCCATGTTCAGTTCTAACGCTACAATCATATTAATGGAGGTGTTCTTTCAATTCATTGAGATCATTAGACAGCTTTCCACAAACGTACAAATCATACTCTGCTATCGGCTAGCTCCATCACATATCTGGCCAAGCCGCTCAACTGTAGCAGAAGCTGACAGCTCTTCATATATTTTTGGAGTGTTTTTGTTTGCAATTTTCACATTTTTCTTTTGTTCTCATTTAAATCTACGATTCTGAAGTTTCTCTTAGTGTCTCTTCGAAGGAGTGTGAATATGAAAGGGATGAAGGAAGGGAATTCCATTAGTCTGCCACATCAAATGACTAAGAAGGCAGAAAAAAATGTCATCATACTGAGTCTGGCCTGGGTCATAAAATTTAAGAATCTGATAAGAAAACTTGAGTTTAATGACTACATTATTTATCTTCACAACTCTAATGATTCACACAGAGCCTTGAAATAATACTCACCAAAAAATTTCAGTGGCTTTAATGTTTCAATAGAATTTAAGACTGTGAAAACGCAAAAGGATGACTCTCCAATGTGAATGAAGTGACATGGGGATGAGGCTAACTCCAGACCAATGAAACACTCAGGGCAGCCACACCCTACCCATGGTGTTATAAAACTGTTATAACTAGCTCTTAAAACGAAGAACATTAAGATGCCACAAACGGTGAAGCAAGGTTCTTTGCCATACATGATCAAAGAGAGCAAATTTAACACATCTCCAGATGGTGCTGAAGCCAGTTCAATCAGATTGAGGACAAAAGGCTTTACAAAAATTTATAAAGTACTTTGTAAGTCTTTCAATTTAATACATGACTGCAGATCCATAGGAACTAAACCCAGAAATTCAAGGTAAAGGTTTTTTTTTTTTTTCTCAAGCCATTAAAGGCCTTATCCTGTATTGCAATGTCATTTGATTGTCTTTATTTAAGAAAACCACCAATGATTAAGCCCAGAGCAGTCTCACTGCCACAGGACATCTCATTCTCAGATAACAAAAGCAGCTGTTGCACACCCAACAACCCAATATGGATCAAAAATCTGGCAGGTACCCCTTATTTAAGCTAAATGAAAGCTCCTTAAAATCCCAAAACTTTATACCACCTGCCTGGGTAGAGTTGGCCATCAGCCACAGCTGTGATGATTCCATCCAACCTCCAAGGAAATGTTGCTCAATGTGGCTGAGGAGTTTCATGATTTTCATCACCATAATGCTTACCTGACTCTTTCAAATTCAAACGCTCTCCCAATAGACTTGGACTTTTGTGTACTTTTCCTTTATTAGAACTGGCAACATGAGGCTTTTAAACAGAGCTCCATCTGTTAGAGTGGGTCCTGCAGGTAGAGTGTCATGTTCGATTTCAGATTCTCATTTGTTGTGTTGTCAAGAAGGGCTTGGGGAAGGAAGGAAAAATGCCCATGTTCAAACTACTCTTTGTTTAAAATGCACAAAGAATTATTTGGAATTTTGACCATGACTCTGTTCAACGTGCTTCAGGTTTCTCTATAGTGACAGGAACAATATCTGTGGCATCCTAAATGTGGCCCTAAAAGAATTTGTCTGTGATGGAAGGCTGACCTTCACCCTGATTCCAGCCTGGGTCACCCCTTATCCACAATGCAACCAAAAAGAGTACAGCTTGTCTGGCATGGGTATAAGCTTGAATTACATTGAGAAAAAGAAGTACTTCTTGGAGAGGAAACTAGAGAGGTACAATCTTGCTACAATGTGAAAAAAGCATGGAGCAGGGATGCTGTAGCAGCGGGAGAGAACTTGAGGTAGGTGGAAACAAGGCGTTGAGTTGTCTGGACTGAAGATAGAACCTGAAACTGACGTGTCATCAGATACAAAGTAGGAAAATGTTTAGCTTTCTCTGACAAAGATTTGATGACAGGGCTTTGTTTTAGAATGAGGTTTTATCTTCAGAACATGGCAACTGTGAGCACTCCCAAGTCAGAATCCATACAAAAAAAAGGATGTATCTGAAAGCTATTTCTGTGGGAAGCTTGAGAAATGGGTTCTGAACAATTCTCTCCAACACTTCATGTTCTACTTCCTCTTTTTCAGTTGTTTTTGACTTTAACACTCAATGTCTCTTTTTAAACCACCTACCATCATGAGGAGAATTGGTGTGCTGTTCCCATTGTTACTGTTATAGTTAAAGTTCTTCCTAGGTTGGTACTACCTTATTGTACCTTGATGCAAAACACTCTGATTTACCTGTTTCTCAGCACTATGCCATCACTACCCATGTGACTCCAATATGACCAAGAAAAGTTACACAGAGAGAAGGGACAAAGTGATCTGCGTTTACTTAGGGCAAAACACACAACTGTACTAGCTCTGTTCTTAGTGTCATGATGAGAGAGTCTGGGGAAAACATTTATAAAAATCTGCACATGAGTCTCCAGTTCTTTTCTTAAATTTCCATTAGAACTTCTGATGAAATCATAAATATTGGCACAGAGAGTAATTGAATCCAAGGAAAAAGAGTTTGTTAGAAAAGTAGAGTACTTGGGGCTGGATATAGCTCAGTGGAAAAAGTGCCTGCCTGGCAACTCAAGGCCCTGAGTTCGATCCCTAGTACCGACAAAAAGAAAAAAAGAAAAAGGAAAAGTAGAGTACTTGATCTCTACAGTGAGGTTTAATTTTGATTGAAAAAGTGATAGAAATCTGGCAGCTAACCACATCGGGAAGAAAAATGGAGTCTCAAGGAATGAACCTGGCAGATTAGTCTATAGGGAATTCCCTTGGGACTATCTATCTATCTATCTATCTATCTATCTATCTATATGCCATTCTATGAATTAAAATTTTTACTAATATTTAAAATTACATTTGATATATATGTACAATTAATTGTGAGTTATTCCTACTCATAATGGAAGAAAGTCCTAGAAATCCAAATGATAATAGGCAACCAAAATACTGCATTTCAGTACCTTCCTCAAAATTTTTACTAATTTTTCCATCATGACTTCTGTGTGGTTTCTGCAGATTGGTATAAGTTTCTAAGGTTGGGGATTCTTTGACATGGGGCTTAGTCATAACTAAATACTGTTTGTTTCCACAGTTTTCAGCTCTCGTTTAAGTTTTACCCTGAAAGGTATTCACAACTGGAAAGAGGAATGTGACTTTTCTGGCTGCTCATGTTGTCAATTTGATTCTTCCATTGAAAGCTCTTTTGTTCAGTCTGAGACATAACTGGGCTGGGGAAGCAAGATGGCTCTGCGATTTGATGAAAACTTGTAGAGTTACACAAGAGTTATCATATAAATTTACCAATTTTGTGATGTTCTCATGTCTATTAACATTAATGGCTATTTTTAATTCAAATGCTTACATTATACCATGAACTAGTCTAAGATCTTAATGTGTATTAACTTGTTTGATTAAACTGTCTGTGGTTAATACTATTTCACAGTAAAAGACTTTGAGATATAAAAAAAGACAATGGTATGAACTCTTCATTTGCATGATCCCACTACCTAATGAAGATGATTCTTATCAGAATCCAGTCTGTGTATTTCTTTTTTTTTTTTACCTTTTTTTTTTTTGAGGCAATATGTCTCTACATAGTCTCTACTGGACTGCAACTCATGGCAGCCTCAGCTTCTCAAGTACCGAGACTCTAGGCCCAGTCAGTTCTTATACTTGAATACACTGAAGTATAAACTGGGCTAGTGGCTGCTACAGGAAACATTTTCCAACCTCTTGTGTTGCCAGATATGCTGAAATGATCAAATTAGAGGCATAAAGGTGATAGGAATTCCAGTCATCTTAAAGAGAGTGGCTAGTCTTTCTCCTCCACTCCTTTCTGCTATTGCTGGAGCCAGTTTTTAATTTTGCACTGAAAATTATACACATGATTTTGCACCCTGGGTTTGAGAATAACTTTTGAAAAAAGAGAGATCCTGGCTGTTGTTGCTTTGGCTAGGTTTTTTTTTTTTTTTTTTTTTTTTTTTTTTTTTTTTTTTTTTTTTTTTTTTTTTTTTTTGAGGCAGGTCTTGAGTAGACCAGATGGCCTGTGATTCTGCTGTCTGGGGCCTCCATACACCCTGAGCTGCCTGGGGACACTGGACCAGGCAGTCTGTGATCCACCGCCATTGTGGTTTGCATCTGAGACCTAGAATAACTGAGTGTACTCCACCAACTTCCTGGTGACTCCAGACTAAGCAGCCCATCTCTGGGGCCACCAAGGGGCAAATCTGACCATGAGGAAAACTAGGGAGCTGCCAAGGGAGAGTGAGACAGGGTGTTCTGACTCTGGCATCAAAAATGACAAGATGTAGCATCAAAATGCAATCTCAGAAATCTACACCACTGAAAACAAGTCCAAGGACATCAATAGAGGAGAAATTGGTAATCACACACCTGCAATTGCTGAAATGATTGCAACAAAAGTAAAGAAAATATTCCATCAGGCCATAAAAGAATTAATCTATCAGGTGAAAATGATATGACAACAATAATGAAAGAATTGCTCAGAATATCTAAAGAAGACATATATAAAAATTAGATGAACATAGAAAACTGATGGAAATGTTAAATGAACAATATAGGTAAGAACTAAAATGCATGAAATATATTCAAGGAGATATCCAGGAAATCAAAACTTCCATCTAGTGCTGGCAAAACTGCTTGGATGAAGGCTAAGATAGAGTTTCATATCTTGAAGAGAGCATTGCAGCTAATGATTGTGAAAGGAAATATCTCTTAAAATTAACAAGGAACCAGGAAAAATCAATTCAACAGCTGCAAGACAAGGCAAAGAAAATAATGTAAGGCTAATAGGTGTCAACAAAGCAGCAGGAGCTGACACAAATGACATAAATAGACTATTTGCAGAAGTAATAGCAGAAAACTTCCCAAGCACGTAAAAAGAATCTGATATACAGTTAAGTGAGGCATATAGAACTTCAAGTAGTCATAACCAAAATAAAACTATACCCAGAAATATAATAATCAAGGTCCCAGATATGCAGCAAAAGAACACAATATTAAAAGCTGCTAGAGAAAAGAAACAGATCACCTATAAAGGAAAGCCCATCAGAATCATGGCAGACTTCTCAACACAAACCATCCAACCAAAAAGATCTTGGCGTCAAGTATTACAAGTCTTGAGAAAAAACAGCTTCCAACCAAGATTGATGTATCCTGCCAAACTATACTTCAATTTTAAAGGAATATAAAATATGTCCACAACAAAGAGCAACTGAAGAAATTCATGAGTGCCAAACCATCCTTACAAAAAGTACTAAAAGACATTCTAGACAGAGAAGAAAAAGACCGAAATTATAAGAACAACAAAAGAAAGGAGCCCTCAAGCAGAGCAAGAAATTAAACAAGTAGAAAAAATAGGAAACTAAAAGCAAGTAAATAACATGTCAATGTTAAGCCACTATATACCAGTTATAGCCATTAGTGTAAATGGCCTCAATTCACCTGTGAAAAGAAACAGACTGGCAGAGTGGATTAAGAAACAAAATCCAGGCCAGAAGTTCTAAAAATATCATATCACAGTGATATATATGCACCCATGTTTATAGCAGCACAATTTGTAATAGCTAAATCGTGGAAGCAACCCAAATGTCCATCCACTGAGGATTGGTTTAAAAAATTGTGGCATTATTATATAATAGAATTTTATTCACCTATAAGGAAAGACAAACTTGAGACATTTATAGCTAAATGGTCACAACTAGAGACAATACTCATAAGTGAAATAAATCAGATGTGTATGTGTAAGCAATTTAATGTATCACTAGTGCAAGAAACTGAAAGTGTGAACATAAATTAGGAGGCATGATAAAAATTGTGAAATGAAAGGAAACTGCTCAAAAGTAAAGTGCAACAGGGATAAAGGGAAACAGAAAAAGAAGAAAGGGAAAATTCTGTATATATGTATATGCAGGATAGATAACATAGCTGTACTACCGACTTCTGTCATTTTATTGTAAGGAATAGTTAATGATTAGTTGTTTGATCAATCTTGCATGTCTATATTTGTTTTCTTAAGTATACATTTTGAATTTATCAATATGTAATACACCAACCATTGTTAATTCCCTGTCATTTGTCTGTAATTCAGTCTTGTTTGTACTATTGTTGTGCTACTTTGTAAATGGCTGTCTGTTTGTTAATATGTTTTCATTATTTTACTTTTAAAATAAAATAAAATAAAAAAGAAACAAAATCTAATGATATGATGTACAAAGGAAATACATTTTACTCAAAAAGAAATCCATAGACTGAAAGTCAAAGGATGGAAAACAACTCATGCAACAGGAACCCAGGAAAAAGCAAGTGTTGCTATTATGTTTGCAGACAATGTAAACTAGAAACTGAGAACACTCGAAAGAGGTAAAGGACACTACATACTTGTTAGGGGAAAATTGCAAGAGGAAGAGATAGCAATCCTAAACATGTATGCACCAAATATTGGAGCCCCAAACTATATAAGACAAATCTTACCATACATGAAAACCCAAATAATTAACATTATTGTAATGGGGGACCTCAAAACCTCTTTGACACAAAGAGATAGGTCAAGTGGACAAAAAAAAAAAAGGCACAAAAAATAATAGATCTGAACCAAAGCTGTGAACAAATGTGCTTATTACATGTATACAGAGTGTTCCACCCCACAGCATCAGAATACACATTTTTCTGAGCTGCACATGGGACTTTTCCTAAAACAGACCACATTCTAGCTCATAGAACATACCCACCTAAATGCAAAATAATTGAAATTATAACGCATATTATCTGACCAAAGTGCAATGAAATTGGAAATTAACAACAAAAGGAACTCCAAAAACTCCATAAACACATAGAAATTAAATAACAAACTCCTGAACAGCCAGTGGAACACAGAAGAAATTAAAGAAACAATTAAAAAATACCTACAAACAAAAATGTAGATACAACTTACCAGATCTGTGGGATGCAGTGAAAGCAGTCCTCTGAGGGAAATTTATAGCAGTGAACTCACATATCAGGGAAACAGAAAGGGAACAAATAAATAGCCTAATGCTGTACCTCAAACTTTCAGAAAAAGAAGAACAAGTCAAGCCCAAAGCCCAAAGAAAGGAGGAAATCATAAAGATCAGGGGAGAAATTAATGCAACTGAGGTGAAGAAAACACTATAAAGATTAATGAATCAGAGTTGGTTCTTTGAAAGAATAAATAAAATTAATAAACCCCTAGCGAACTTTATCAAAAAAGGAAAAACTCATATTTATGCCATAAGGAATGAAAAGGATGAAATCACTACAGATCGTACAGAAATTCAAAAGATCATTAATACCTACTTTGAAAATCTTTATTCTGATAGGACAGAAAACTCAGAAGAAACAGATTCCTAGATACATACAAATTAACAAAGTTGAATCAAGAAGATATAAAAATCCTGAACAACCCAATATGAATTAATGTAATTGAAAACATGATTAAATCTTACTGACAAAGAAAAGTCCAGACCCTGATGGATTCACAGTAGAATTTTACAAGAAATTCACAGAGGATTTTATGCCAAAACTCCTCAAACACTTTAACAAAATTAAAAAGGAAGAAATTCTCCCTAACTCATTTCTGGAGGCAAGTATTATATTGATACTAAAACCAGAAAAAGACTCAACCAAGAAAGAGAACCAGAGACCAATCTCACTAATGAACATAGATGTAAAGATACTGAATAAAATACTAGGATATGGGATCCAGCAAATCATCAAGACAATCATATATCACAACTAAGTATGATTCATCCCAGGAATTCAGGGATGGTTCAATATCCACAAATCAATTAATGTTATACACCATATCAAGAAAGCCAAAGACAAAAATCACAGGATCATCTCAAAGATGCAGAAAAAGCATTTGACAATGTCCAACATGCATTCAGGATAACAACTCTACAGAAAATAGGAATAGATGGTCTTTATCTCAACCTGATCAAAGCCATCTATGACAAACCAACAGCCCATGGCATAGTAAATGGACAAAAACTGAAAACTTTTACTTTAAAATCAGGAAGAAGACAAGGACGTCTACTCTCACCATTCTTCTTCAACATAGTTCTAGAAGCATTAGCCAGAGCAATTAGAAATGAGAGAGAAATAAAAGGAACAAGGATAGGAAAGGAAGAAGTAAAACTGTCACTATTTGCAGATGATGTGATACTTTACATGGAAGACCCCAAAACTCCACAAGAAGACTCCTGGAATTAATTGTCAAATTCAGCAATGTAGCTGGATGTAGAGTCAACACCCAAAAATCAATAGCATTTCTATACACAAACAACAAATAGACTAGGAGAGAAATTAAGGAAACCATACTTTTCAAAACAGCATCCAAGAAATTGAAATATTTAAAAATCAATGTAACAAAAGAAGTAAAACATCTATTCAGCAAAAACAACAGTACTCTGAAAAAGGAGTTTGAAGAGGATTTCAATAAATGGAAAGATATTCCTTGCTCATGGATAGGAAGAACCAACACTGTGAAAGTGGTCATACTACCAAAATTGTTGTACAGCTTCAAAGCATTTCCCATTAAACTACCATTGGCATATCTCACAGATCTACAGAAAACGTGCCTTAAATTCATCTGGAAGCAGAGGAGATCCAGAATAGTAAAAGCAATCCTGGGCAACAAAGACGAGTCAGGTGGAATCACAATCCCTGACCTGAAATTATACTACAAAGCTACTGTAATAAAATCAACCTAGTACTGGCTAAAAAACAGGCCAGAGGATCAACAGAACAGACTGAAAGATGCCAGCACAACCACAAACACATTCAGCCACCTAATACTTGACAAAGAAGCCAAACAAACTCACTGGAAGAAAGATAGCACCTTTAATAAACGGTGCTGGAAAAATTGCCTTGCCACCTGCTAAAGACTAAAAATAGACCCAAGTCTATCACCATTTACCAAACTCAAGACAAAATGGATCACAGTTCTCAATATTAAAACAGAAACACTAAATGTATTGGAAGAGAAAGTAGGCAAAAATCTTGAAGACGTAGGAGTAGACAGAGAGTTCATGAATGAAAACCAAACTGCATAGGAAATACTTCAAAGAATCAATAACTGGGATCTCATGCTACTGAAAAGTTTCTGCACATCTAAAGAAATCTCCAGCAGAGTAAAAAGAAAACTCACAAAGTGGGAAAAAATCCTCGCTGACTGTCCCTTGGACAAAGGTCTTCTATCTAGAATTAAAAAACATCAGCCCCTCCAAATTCAAAGACCCAATCTAAAAATGGGCATCTCAGATGAACACACACTTCTCAGATAAAGAAATACAAATGACAAATAAATACATGAGAAAATGTTCAAAATCATTAGTCAATTGAGAAATGCAAATTAAGACAACTTTGAGATTCCACCTCACCCCAGTAAAATGGCTAGCATTAAGAAATCATTCAATAACAAATGCTGGTGAGGGTGGAGAAATAGCAACTGTTTTCCACTGGTGGGAATGCAGATTGGTGAGACCACTGTGAAAATCAGTTTGGAAATTCCTCAGCAAACTAGGTCTGGAAGTCCCATTCAACCCAGTCATTCCCATTTTGGCTATTTTCCCAGAAGATCTGAAAACATCATATCACAGCAATATATGTGCACCCATGTTTATAGCAGCACAACTTGTAATTACTAAATTGTGAAAGCAACCAAAATGTCCTTCCACTGAGTAATGGATAAATAAATTGTGTTACTTCTATATAATGGAATATTACTCCTCTGTAAAGAAAGATATACTCAAGTCTTTTACAGATAAATGGTCACAGCTAGAGACCATACTCATAAGTGAAATAAGCAAGACCTCCATGTGGAAGCAACATATTGTTTCACTAGTGTAAAGAACTGAAAGAGTGAATAAAAATTAGGAGGTAGGACAGACACTGTGAAATGAAAGAAGCATGCTGAAAAGTAAAAAGCAACTGGAGTGAGTGAAAAGAGAAATTAAAGGGAAATAAGGTATATGTAAAGGGAAATTGTGTGTGTATATATACACAGGAGAGCTAACATAGTTGAACTACTGACTTCTATTACTTTATTGAAATGAACAGTTGATGATTAATTATTGCTTAATCTTGCATGTCTCTATTTGTTCTCCTGAGAAATCACTTTGAAGATGTCAATACATAATACAACTATTGATAATTTCCTACTACTTTGTCTGTAACTCTCTATTGCTTGTATTGTACTTATGCTATTTTGTACATGGATGTCTGTCTATGTTCTCCTTCTATTTTTAAAATAAATTAAAGAAAGAAAATATTTACTCCCATAGGATTGAAAACTTAGAAGAAATGGACAGATTCCTAGATATGTATGAATTACCAAAGTTGAATCAAGAAGTTATAACAATCCTGAACAACACAATATCAATTAATGAGTTTGAAAACATAATTAAAAGCTTATGAACAAAGAAACCCCTTGTCCTGATGGATTCACATTTGAATTCTACAAGAAATTCAGAGAAAATTTAGTGCCAATACTCCTCAAACTCTTAAATGCAATTGAAAAGGAAGCAATTCTGCCTACTTTCTGGAGGCAAGTATTGTACTGATTCCAAAACCAGAGAAAGACCCAATTAAGAAAGAGAACTACAGGCCAATCTCTCTAATGAACAGAGATGCAAAGATACTCAACAAAATACTAGCAAACTGAATGCAGCAAATCATCAGGAAAATCATACACCATGACCAAGTGTAATTCATCCCAGGAAAGCCAGGATGGTTCAATATATGGAAATTAACAAATGTAGTACTCCATATCATTGGAGCCAAAGAAAAAAATAACACATGATCATCTCAATAGATGAAGAAAAAGCTTTTGACAAAGTTCAACACTTATTCATAATAAAAGCTCTAGAGAAAATAGGAATAGATGGTCTTTGCCTCAAACTGATATAAACCATCAATGACAAACCAACAGTAACATCATACAAAATGGACAAAAAATGAAAGCTTTCACTTTACCATCAGGAAGAAGACAAAGATTTCCACTGTACCACTCCTATTCAACATGATTCTGGAAGTATTTGTCAGAGCAATTAGAGAAGAAAGAGAAATAAAAGGAATAAGAATAGGAAAGGAAGAAGTGAAATTATCATTACTTGCAGATGACATGATACTCTACTTGGAAGATCCACAAAACTCCTCCATAAGACACCTAGAATTAATAAATAAATCCAGCAGTGTAGCTGGATACAAAATCAACCCTCAAAAATCAGTAGCATGCTTATACACAAACAACAAACACACTGACAGAGAAATTAAAGAAACTATACCTTTAACCATAGCATCTATCTATCAATCTATCTAGCTAGCTTAGCTAGCTAGCTAACTACCATACTCTGCAAAAAGAGATTGAATACAATTTCTTTAAATGGAAAGTTATTCACTGATCATGGATAAGAAGAACCAACATTGTGAAAATGGCCATAGTACCAAAATTGTTGCACAGATTGAATGCAATTCCATTAAAATTCCATCAGCATACCTCACAGATCTACAGAAAATATTCCTAAAATTCATCTGGAGCCTGAAGAGACCCAGAATAGTAAAAACCATCTTGGGTAACAAAGACAAATCTGGTGGGTATCACAATCCCTGACCTAATATTATATTGCAAAGGTACATAATAAAATCAACATGGTACTGGCTACAAAACATACCTGAGGATCAACAGAACAGACTAGAACAAGCAGCCACAATCATAAAAGAATTAGACACCTGATCTTTGGCAAAGGGACCAAACAAGTTCCCTGGAATAAAGAGAGCCTCTTCAATAAATGGTGCCGGAAAAGCTGGCTTTCCACGTGCCAAACACTGAAAATCCACCCATGTCTATCACCATGCACCAAACTCAAGTCAAAACAGATCGCAGATCTCAATATTAAAACAGAAACACTTAATCTAGTGGATGAGAAGACAAGTAAAAATCTGGAAGACATACGGGTAGGCAGAGAGCACATGAACAAAACCAAACTGTATGGTAAATACTTCAGATGATCAACAACTGGGATCTCACCTTACTGAAAAGTTTTTAAAAAATTTTTTAAAACTATAAAAGAAAAACAAACAACAAACAAAAACCCAAAAAGAAACCAACAAAAACAAAAGAAAACATTAACAAAAAGACACAAAGTAGCACAAGAACAGTACAATCAAAATTGAATTACAGACAAAGTGACAGGGAATTAACAATGGTTGTTGTATTACATATTGATAACTTCAAAGTGTATGCTCATGAAATCACATATAGACATACAATCTTGATCAAACAATCAATCATGAACTGTTCCTTACCATAAAGCAACATAACTCAATAGTGGCACATGTTAGCCATCATGCATATACATATACAGATACATATTTGTCCCTTTCTTCTTGTTCTTCTTCCCCTTATCCCATTTGCTCCTTACTTTTCAGCAGATTTCCTTCATACCTCCCAATTTATATTCTCACTTTCTGATTCTTACACCAGTCCTACAATATATTGCTTGCACAAGTACCTCTGATTTGTTTCACTTCTGAGTATGGTGCCTAGTTGTGATCATTTGCCTATAAAAGCCTTAAATTTTTCTTTACAGCTGAGTAATATTCCATTATATAAAAGTGCCAGGCTTTTTATCCAGTCCTCTGTGGGTGGATGTCTGGGTTGCTTCCACAATTTAGCTATTACAAATTGTGATGATATAAACATGGGTGCACATATATAGTGGTGATATGATGCTTTCAGATCTTCTGGGAAAATACCAAGAAGGGGAATAGCTGGGTTAAATGGGACCTCTAGACCTAGTTTGCTGAGTAATGACAAACAGATCTCTACAGTGATTTCGCCTGTCTGCATTCCCGCCAGCAGTGCAGAAGAGTTCGTATTTCTTCACAGCCTCGCCACCATTTGTTATTGGATGCTTTCTTAATGCTGGCCAATCTTACTGGGGTGAGATGAAATCTCAGTGTTGTTTTTCTTTTCCTTTCTCGGATGACTAAAGATGTAGAACATTTTCTCATATATTTATTTGCCATTTGTATTTCTTTATCTGAGAAGTGTGTATTCATCTCAGATGCCCATTTCTGGATTGGGTCTTTGAATTTGGACAGGTTCATGTTTTTCAATTGTTTGTATGTTCTAAATAGAAGACCTTTGTCTGAGGGACAGTTAGCTAGGATTTTTTCCCAATTTGTGGGTTTTCTTTTTACTCTGCTGGTGATTTCTTTACTTGTGCAAAAACTTTTCAGTAGGATGAGGTCCCAATTATTGATTCTTTGAATTGCTTCCCTTGCAGTTGAGTTTTTGTTCATGAACTCTCTGCCTGCTCCTGTCTTCAAGATTTTTACCTAGTTTCTCTTCCAATAGATTTAGAGTTTCTGTTTTAATATTGAGATCTGTGATCCATTTTGACTTGAGTTTGGTGCATGGTGATAGACTTGGGTCTATTTTCAGTCTTCAGAAAGAAGCAAGGCAAATTTTCTAGCACCATTTATTAAAGAGGCTATCTTTCTTCCAGTGAGTTTATTTGGTCCCTTTGTCAAATATTAGGTGGCAGAGTGTGTTTGTGGTTTTGGCTGCATTCTCCAGTCTGTTCCATTGACCCTCAGGTCTGTTTTTAAGCCCGTACCAGGTTGATTTTATTACAGTAGCTTTGTAGTATAATTTCAGGACAGGGATTGTGATTCTACCTGACTTGTCTTTGTTGCCCAGTATTGCTTTTGCTATTCTTGGTCTCTTATGGTTCCAGATGAATTTGAGGAATGTTTTCTCTAGATCTGTGAGGTATACTGATGATAATTTAAGGTGAATTTCATTGAATCTGTGCAACAATTTTGGTAGTATGGTCATTTTCACAATGTTGGTTCTTCCTCACCATGAGCAGGGAATGTTCTTCCATTTATTGAAATCTTCATCAATGTCTTTTTTCAGAGTACTGTAGTTTTCATTGAATAAATCTTTTACATCCTTTTTTAGATTGATTCCTAAATATTTCAGTTTCTTGGATGCAATTGTAAAAAGTATGGTTTCCTTAATTTCTCTCTCAGTCTGTTTATTGTTTTTGTATAGGAATGCTATGGAGTTTTGGGTACTGACTTTATATCCAGCTGTTAGGCTGAATTTGTCTATTAATTGAAGGAGTCTTCTTGTGGAGTTTTGTGGATGTTCCAGGTAAAGTATCCTGTCTTTTGCAAATAGTGATAGTTTTACTTCTTCCTTTCCTGTACTTGTTCTTTTTATTTCTCTCTCTTGTCTAATTGCTCTGGCTAATGCTTCCAGAACTATGTTGGATAGGAGTGGTGACAGCAGACATCCTTTTCTTGTTACTGATTTTAAAGTCAAAGCTTTCAGTTTATGCTGATTTAGTATGATGTTGGCTATTGGTTTGTCATAGATGGCTTTGATCAGATTGAGGTAAAGGCCATCTATTCCTATTTTTCCTAGGGTTTTTAACATTAATGCATGTTGGACTTTATAGAAAGCTTTTCCTGCATCTATTGAGATGATCATGTGGTTTTTGTCTTTGACACTATTGATATGATGTATTACATTGATTGATTTGTGAATATTACACCATCCCTGCATTCCTGAAATAAATCCAACCTTGTCATGGTATATAGTTTTCCTTACGATTTGCTGCATTTTGTTTGCTAGTATTTTATTGAGTATCTTTGTATCTATGTTCATTAGGGAGATTGGCCTGTAGTTCTCTTTCTTGGTTGGGTCCTTCTCTGGTTTTGGTTTCAGTGTAATGCTTGCCTCCAGAAATGAGTAAGGGAGAATTGCTTCCTTTTCAATTTCATTGAAGAGTTTGAGGCGTGTTGGCATTGAATCTTCACTGAATGTTTTATAGAATTCTGCTGTGAATCCATCAGGGCCTGGGCTTTTCTTTCTTTTTTTGGGGGGGTACTGGGGATCGAACTCAGGACCCTGCACTTGCTAGGCAAGCGCTTATTCCACTGAGCTATATCCCCAGCCCCCTGGGCTTTTCTTTATTGGTAAGTTTTTAATGACATTTTCTATCTCATTAGTTGATATTGGGTTGTTAAGGATTTTTGTATGTTCCTGATTCAATTTTGGTAGTTGGTGCATTTCTAGGCATCTGTCCATTTCTTCTGAGTTTTCTACCCTATGGGAGTAAAGATTTTCAAAGTGGGTATTAATGATCTTTTGCATTTCTGTGGGATCTGTAGTGGTTTCATCGTTTTCATTCCTTATTGCATGAATTTCAATTCTTTCCTTTCCTTTTTTGTTAAGATTGGCTAGGGGTTTATCAATTTTTTTATTCTTTGAAGATCCAACTCTTTGATTCATTTATTTGTTGTAGTGTCTTCTTCATCTCAGTTGCATTAATTTCTGCCCTGAGTTTTATAATCTCCTGCTCTTTGGGGTTTGGTTTGGCTTGTTCTTCTTTTTCTAGAAGTTTGAGGTCTATTATTAGGCTATTTATTTGCTCTCTTTCTGTTTTCTTTATATGTGAGTTCATTGCTATAAACTGCCCTGTGAGCACTGCTTTCATTGTATCCCACAGACTCTGGTAGGTTGTCTTTGAATTTTCATTTGTTTGTAGGTATTTTTTAATTTCTTGTGTGACCCGTTGGTTATTCAGGAGGCTGTTGTCTAATTTTCAAGTGTTTATGGGGTTTTTGGTGTTCCCTTTGTCATTAATTTCCAATCTCATTGCACTGTGGTCAGATAATATGCATGGGATAATTTCAATTCTTTTGCATTTAGGTACCTACCTAAATGTTCTATGGGCTAGAATGTAGTATATTTTAGAGAAAGACCCATGTGTAGCTGAGAAAAATGTGTACTCTGATGTGGGGTGGAACACCATATACATCTACTAAGTCCATTTTTTCACACCTTTCTTTCAGGTCTGTTATTTCTTTGCAGAGTTTTTGTCCAGTTGACCTGTCTCTTTGTGTCAAAGGGGTGTTTAGGTCCCCTATTACAATAGTGTTATTGATTATTTATTTCTTCATGGCTGTTAAGATTTGACTTATAAAGTTTGGTGCTCCAGTATTTGGTGCATAAATGTTTAGGATTGTTATATCTTCCTCTTGCTGCTTTCCCCTAACTAGTATGTAGTGGCCTTATCTGTTTTGATTGTTTTCTGATTGAAGTTTACATTGTCTGCAAATATAATAGCTACCCCTTCTTTTTTCTTTGCCTGTTGCATGGAGAATTATTTTCCACTCTTTAACTTTCAGTTTGTGGATTTCCTTTTGAGTAAAATGTGTTTGCTGTATACAGCATATCGTTGGATTTTGTTTCTTAATTCACTCTCAATCTGTTTCTTTTGACTGGTGAATTGAGGCCATTTACATTAATGGTTATAACTGTTGTATGTTGGTTTATTCTTGTTATGCTATTTACTTGTTGTTGCTTTCCTATTTTTACTGTCTTTTTACTTGCTTGTTCTGCTTGCAGGTTCCTTTCTATTGTTGTTCTTGATATTGTGGTCTCTTTTTTCTCATTTGTCATGGAAATTTTTTATTTTTCCATTTAATTTGAAGGATAGTTTTGCAGGATACACCAGTCTGGGTTGGAAGCTGTTTTATCTCAGAATCTGTAATACCTCACTCCAAGCTCTTCTTGATTTCATGGTTTCTGTTGAGAAGTCTACTGTGATTCTGATGGCCTTTCCTTTATAGGTGATCTATTTCTTTTCTCTAGCAGCTTTTAATATTGTGTTCTTTTACTGTATGTCTGGAATCTTCACTATTATATGTCTGGGTGTGGCTTTGTTTGGGTTATGACTCGTTGGAGTTCTGTATACTTCATTTAACTGAACTTCAGTATCTCTTACTGTGTTTGGGAAATTTTCTGTTATTATTTCTGCAGATATTCTTTTTATATCATTTGTGTTGCCTCCTGCTGTTTCATTGATTCCTATTACTCGGATACTATTTCTTTTTGCCTCATCTTGAAGTTGTTGGATTGATTTTTTCTGGATCCTTGATGACTTTCAGAGATCCTTCTTTTCACAGTCGCTAGCTGCCATGCTGTCTTCAAGATCTGAAATTCTATCTTCAGCTTCATTAAAGCGGTTTTGCAATCTTTCAATGGAAGTTTTCATATCCTGGCAATCTCTTTCAGTCTGTTTCATGTGTTCTAATTCATTCATAAATTGTTTATGTAACATTTCCATTTGTTCCCTATGTTGTTCTTTTATCTGTTTCTTCTCTACATGTGAGGGACCTTTCTTCCATTATTATTTTCATTTCATTTTTTGCCTGAGAGATTATTTCTACTTTAATCTCTTCTATGTCCTGATGGAGTTGTTTGTTTACTTCAGATGCGATCATTTTAGAAATTGCAGGTATTTGTATTCCTGTTCTCCTATATCATTGTTCTGGGTGGAGTTGAGCTGTATGACTGCGTTTTGCTCCTCTGTCTTGTCATTTTGGATGTCAGATGAAAAGTCTTGAGCTATACCCTACCCAGACATTTCATAGAGGACTCTAGCAACCCTAGTTTACTTGGATATCAAACTTATCCCATGATGTTATCTGACCATGAATCACTGGGCCCAGGAACCCCAGAAGATTGCTGGGGTGCCAGGCTCAGAGCCTACCTGTGATGGTGGGGGAATGCTGTCTCGCTGGGCAGGACACTGGCATGGGCTTTACCTGTCAAAGGTCCGCTGCAAAGCCTGCTCTACTCTTGCCCTAATGCTGTGCTCCCTCTCTGCTGGAAACTGCGGGGAAGTCTCACGGGAACCACCCCTCTGATGGCGATCCGAAGCTGGGCTCTTTCCCCTGTAAAGTTTCACCAGGCAGAGCTTCGGCATAGGCCTTAGCTGGCAAAGGTCCATTGCAAAGCCTGCTCCACTGTTGCTGTAAAGCGGGGCTCCCTCTCTGTGGGAAACTGTGGGACAGTCTCGCGGGCGCCACTGCTCTGATAGAGTTTATCCACCCGGCTAGAGCATCGTGAGAAAAGCTGCTTCTGTCCCTTTGCAGAGTGGGTGTCACTCTTTGAGGGAGAGACTCACAGGTGCAGTCGCTCTAATGGTGCCCAGGGGCCGAGGTCTTTAACTTGAAAGTTTGGCCTGGCAGAGCACAGTCCCTTCCTGGCTAGAGTCTACTGAAAAGTTTTTGCACATTTAAAGAAATCACCAACGGAATAAAAAGAAAACCCACAAATTGGAAAATAATTTTAGCTAATTGTCTTCCAAGACTTCTATCTAGCATATATAAAGAATTAAAATATCATGACCCCCAAATTCAAAGGCCCAATACAAAAGTGGGCATCTGAGAAGAATACATCCTTCTCAGATAAAGAAATATAAATGGCAAATAAATACATGAGAAAATTTTCAGCGTATTAGTCATTCAAGAAATGCAAATTAAAACATTGAGATTCCATCTTACACCAGTAAGAATGGCTATTTTTGAGAAATCAGCAAATAACAAATGCTGGTGAGGCTATGGAGAAAAAAGAACATTTCTCCACTGCTGGTGGGAGTGTAGACTGGTGAAACCACCATGAAAATGAGTTTGGAGATTCCTCAGCAAGCTAGGACCACAGATCCCATTCAATCCAGCTATTTCCCTCTGGGTACATTCCTAGGAGAACTGAAAACATCATATCTGCATCCAAGTTTGTAGCAGCACAATCTGTAATAGCTATATCGTGAAAGCAACGCAAATGCTCATCAACTGAGGAAAGGATAGAAAAGTTGTTGTATTTTTGTATAACGTAATGTTATTCTGCTATAAAAGAAGATAAACTCAAGGCTTTCATAGGTAGATGGACATAGCTAGAGACCATACTCATAAGTGAAACAAATCCAACCTGCATGTGAAAACGCCGTATTGTCTCACTAGTATAAGTATCTTAAAGGAATGAATAAAATCTAGCAGGTATGACAGATATTGTGAAACAAAAGTAAACTGATTAAAAGTAAAAACAACTGTTACGAGGAAAAGAGAAAAGAAAGGTGAAATTATGTATATATGTATTCACAGGATAGCTAACATAGTTGTATTACCGACTTCTATTGCATTTTGGAAAGTAACAGCTATTGTTTAATTGTTTGATCAATCTTACATGTCTATATTTGTTCACTGAGTAACCAATTTGAAGATATCAAGAAGTAATACAATAACCATTGTTAATTTCCTATCACGTTGTCTAAAATTCTATATTTCTTGTATTCTTTCGTGTTATTTTGTAAATGTATGTGAGTTTGTTAATATGTTTTTATTCTTTTATCTTTATAATAAAAAGAATGTTGCAAATTAAATATTTTATTTTATAGATCTACCTTGTTAGCATACTACAGATATGAGGATTAATTGAGAAAATCCATATAAATGCTTGGTACAGTGACCAGGATACAGTCAAAGCTCAATACATACTAATTAATAATGATAATAATAGATCAAAATTCAGATGAGTTAATCAAATCATCACACTGAAAGAAAAAACATTGATACTTGTGGTGAATTGACAACTGGTGGTCAACTTGTAATACCTAACTAAACTGAAGCAGTGCTGGGTATTGTAGGCCCACTTGAGAGCTGTTGAAAACAACATAAAAAGGAGAACTGGAGAGGAAGATGTGTGCTGTTGGTTCCCCTGGAGAAGCTTGTTAATTGGCTTTCCTGATATCAACTTGGCTATAATTACTGGAAGAGCTTGGGACCTTGGAGCTGCTGAGAATAACTATGGTTCTTTCACGAGCCCTTAATTTGAACACCATTTCCTGGCTCCAGTGAAGATCCCTGAGCCTGCTGGCACAGATCCTTCATCCTTCTGGCACAGATTTTCTGGCCTTACCAGTGCAGCTATATGAAACAGGCCTGCATGAGACATTGTCATAGGCTCTAGACTTCCAGTTATAATTATGGGGACATTGTTATGGGATCTAGGTCTTCAGATGGACTCATGAAGGACATTGCCATGGGACCCACACCACCTTCAGTTGTATGGTTTGGGTCTTTAGTGTGTGAAAAGTTTTCCTGAAATCTTTGGGTGACTATTATAGAATAATCCTGTAAATTATGGATCCTGTATTAAATCGGTGCCCTTGAAAACCTTGGCTACAACAATACCTATTTTTTTGCCCTAAACCACACAGACTCCTCTCCATGTTATGGAATTTTCAATGGTGCTATATTCTTTCCTACTCAAGTAAAATGAGCAAATAAGGCACATGGCAAGCCCCCTCCCTTTTATTTTCAAAGCTTATTATCATTCATTCAACAATGGCTTTTTTCTTTTCCAATAAGTGAATTAGGAGAACCAAAGCAAATAAGAACTTAATATCAAAACATGATCATTTAAGTTTTCCTAAATTCAGAAGAAAATTTTTTTGCAAGTTTCTAAGTTTTCTTTCTAGCATTTTAATTTTGAAGAGGCTTCTAAATCAAAGAAGTACTCAGTACAATTGCTGCATGTTTTAAGTTGTGAGGAGCTTCAGAATTTCTAGAGCCAGTTCAATTCCAAAATAAATAGGCCACTGATAATGAAAAAAGTCTTTGAAATTTGTGATCACTAATTTATCAGATGTTGCACTTTGCATGAGCCACATATATGAAATATGTTGTGATCTATCCATTTCCTTCTAAAATTACTAATGAAATTGCACGTCTTTCAATAATCACAGCATTCTTCTTGCTAAATGTGGATGGTAATTTAGGCTTTTTCTCAGTAAAGAATTCGAGGTAGTCACTATCTATAAGAGATGAAAGTCTTACAATTTCAATGTAGACTAGACTAATCTAAAGAAATCCTAAAGTACTAATACTAATGCCTTGACCAAATACTTAGTTTGCACAGCAGGGTTCTTGATAACTTAATTAAAATATTTCTTAGCTCAAATATCTCCTTAAACTCCGGGTGGTTTCTAACATTCTACTTTCCATTGTTCTTGATAAGGCTCCTTAAAGTGGCCTAATGTTCTTTCATGTTTTGACCATACCATTCACTCCATCCTCATGTTGCACCAACAACTCCTGTGAGGTATTTCAATACTTCTGCCTGCTGCACTAGGTAGTCTCCGTCCATCCAGACTCCCTTAGGTCTGGGGTGCGGACCTCATCAGACTCCATCACTCAGACTCTCTTAGGGCTTGTGCAGCCGTGTCCTGCTTGCTGTAGCTGTTTTCATCAGGCAGGCTTCTCTCGCGTCTGCTTATCTTCTTGCACCACAGCAACTGCTCTCTATTTGGGCTCTTAAGTCTGTCGTTTTTGCTAGTCCTTGTGTTCTTTCCCATCCCTTGTGGTTCTCCCTTTCCATATGAATCATTTCTTCTGTAAAATCTCTTCAGTTACCTGATTTTGAATAAACTGTATCTTTCCTTCCAAGATCAGGAAGACACACATTTGATTCCAGTCTCTCTCTCCCTCCCTCTCTCTCTCTCTCTCTCTCTCTCTCTCTCTCTCTCTCTCTCTCTCTCTCTCACACACACACACACACACACACACACACACAACTAGGTTAATAACTGTCACTCTCAAGAGCTTAGCTCATGTGTCACATTCTCCAGAAGTATCTCTGATCTCTTTTAGCCTAGATTACTTAAAGAAATGTCTTCCTTTCCATAGTCAAGAATAAGTATGTAGTCATTTTATAAATATTCCATTAATATTTGGTTCCTTTACTTATTCTTTATTTCCCTTGAAGACAATGACGAGCTCATCATGATGGACCCATTATCTGTCATGATGCGTGACATACAGCAGAGCCAGACTCTGGAAATCATGACAGACCCAAATCCTCCTAACGCCAGGCCCGCGACAGCACTATGATAGCCTACATTCTACCTTATGGTACCTCTGGTCTCTCGGTTCCAGCCAACAATAAGTAATGTGATTATGTCAGCAACCAGGTTCCTATTCCAACATTCTCTCTTGAATCATTTTGGCAATGGAAAACTCAAGTAGTTGTATTATTAGAACAACTCCTTATAGTGAGATGGAACTTATTTCCCCATAGAAATATAGTCTTGTTTTCTAAAGCAGGATAGAAAACTTCAAACTATCTTCTTGAGGCAACCCTCAAATCTTTTCAGACAGAAGCTCATGTTCAGATTTTTCCCCTTCTCTAAAAGGCCACTCTTTTCTACATTCATTCTGCCTTTTGGCAGGGTACCATTCCCTCTTCATGCCTTAAACTCAGTATCTACCCTGGTGAGATGGTTATTCTCCGTTCTAACTCCAAAACCAATTTTCGTTGCCTTCTCTGTTCTCCTCCTTGTTTCAGGAGGCTGACCTTTATGTATCTGATCACTCAAGCTCCTTTGTAGGGATCCTATGTCAGCCAGGTGGAAAAGCCCTGTGTCACTACCATGCTTATGCAGCTCCTGGGAGTGGTACAGGAAGTACACTGGCTCAGGTGTACATGTGAAGCAGCCAGAGTTGGAGGCTGTGAGCTAGCTGTGCTTCTTACAACAGGTTCTGTCTTGAAGGAAGATCAGAGTCCAAGTGGCTTCACCATTATAATAATCATTGAAGTGTGATCAAAAGGAAGGCAACCAGTTTCAGAGTTCCAAGTGTAATCTGCATAGTTGCAATGTCAGCCTCACGGGGAAGTTTGCTGGAAATATAAACTCTCAGACCCCACCCCACCTAGTGGATCTTAATCTGAAGAACAAGGTCCTGGGTGATTCATGGACATATGAAAACTTAAGAAGCTCAGGGTATTTCGTTATACATCCCGAGACATAGACTCTTTGCTTAAGAACTATACCCACCCACCCTTGGGAAACTGTCCCTTCTCATTCTGTCACAACAGCTGTGTTAGTTCTAGCATAGCCACAGCTGCTTGGCCCAGGGATGAGGGTGGTATGTGAGGTAGAATAATCAACTCCTTCCATTTCAGCACAGTCAGCTCTCTGTGTCTGTAGCTTCTGCATCCACAGACTCAGTTAATTTCAGAGTGACAAAAATTTTGTGTGAACACTAAACATGTACAGATTGTTCCCTTATCATTATTCTCTATAACAATATGGTAAAACAATTTACATACCACTTACCTCATAATAGGTATTATAAGTAAGCTAGAGAAGGTTATGTGGGAGGATGTGGGAGGGTTATAATGTAAATGTTCCATCTTATTTGAAGAAATGAATAGCTGCAGATTTTGATATCTTTGAGAGACAGAGAGGTCATGGGACTAATGCCTCACCAATACTGGGGGACCACAGAATGTAGAACTGTAGATGATAGATTTCAGCTTGTGATATATTGAGGTAAGATTGAGTTTTATAGTAAAATATTAGGAGAATTTGGTAGGTCTTTTATTTTGAGCTTATGTGGTTTTTTGTTCATCCTGTTGAATTATATGTTTCAGGGTTTTTCAGCATATTACATACAAAATTCTGGGGCCTTGGTTGTAGCTTGATGGGACAGTGCTTATCTAGCATGCATGAGGTCTGGGGTTCAATCCCCAGCAATGCAAAAACAAAAAAGAAAAAAGAAAGAAAAAATGAGTAGCATATTATATGAAAAATAAGAAATTTTAATTTTACTTTTAGTTCCTTAGAGTATAGTAGGTCAAATAATTTACTCAAACTGATGAAACATACAAGATATTGACTGACCAACAAGAACACTAATTTACTTCTCTGTAGAAACACATAATTGGCAGACCATCATGAAGTCAGGAAAATAAGCTATATATCTCTGACAGTTGAATAGCATTTTCACAGCCACTGTCATGTTTTGAACATAATGTACTATAATTGTCGATCTGCTAGAAAATCTCTTGTGGAGAGTGCTGGTACATTTGTACTTCCTGCTTCTCTTTTTTTCCAGAATTGAGGATGAACCTCATGGAATTCCTTCATTTGCATACATGCTTCCCTTTCAAACTTGCACATTGGTGTTATCTTGGTGAATTTTATAGGAAACTAATCTGTTTACAGGTCATTTTGTAGGGTGAGTTGCTGTGGGGAAGTTTTGCATGTGCTTTTGTGTAAAAGCTTATGATTGATATTATTATTCAAATTAGACAGGTAACTACCAACCTTGTCCTTAATTTTAAAGAATGTGCTCTCTTTGAGTCTGTCAGTGCCTCCTTTAAAAAGCACTTTAACTTTTTGATATGAAATTCATGTTATTTGGCTATCCTTCATGAAATATCAGCAAACAGAATGCGAATAATTCAAGGTGACTTTTCACCTACCATCTGCATGAGTCTCCCCATTTATGGGACTGCCTCTAGTAGACCAGTGAATCACTGTTTGTCATTGGGTTCTCATTCTTTCTTTCAGCTGCAATGGCAAGAATGCTGCTTTCTACACTTTTACAGGGCTGCATCTGCCAGATGAAAAGACTTCTTCACCATCTTGAAATTTTGTTCTCCTTAGAGACCTCCATTCTATCTTCTCATTTTCCTCTTTGACAGAAAGACAGAACCCATTTGGGAGTGAGAAGTTCAATTTTGCCTACACCATCCATCAGCATTACAGCAAATGCTCCATAGAGCCTATCTCTGATTTCCCTGATTCTTTTCTGCTATGAATGTGGCTAAGAAGGCATTCGGTTGTCTTTAACCTTATACACTCAATTGGGGATTACCTGCTTGGACACCATCTTTATAGATCTAAGCTACTGTCTCCTATTGATATTTAGTTTTATGACCTTAGTGCCTCCTTTTGTGCATTCATTACCTTAACTGCAGTGCTCAGTAGAGATTTACCTGGACACATGCATTAACTTTTGGTAGATTATTTGGAGTCATTCTTCTTTTGAATTCAGATAAGGAGCAATTTCTGTATAAACTCTCTGGAAAATCTCTTAAGCTTCTCAAAGAGAATATCTTATAAATATGTATATAGAGAGACATAACTCATCACTGTTATCCCAATTCCCTACTTGTATGAGAATTTCTTGTTCAAATGAGTAATTACTCTATATATTGCTAGTGCCCTCTACTAAGAATTTTATTTATTTTTTCAATATTAAATAATTAAGATGAGGCCCAGAAGTTTACACAGATAAAACTGGCAGAGACAGATCGAGAATCTAGTCCAGTGATCTTATATTGTTTAGGGTTCTCTAGAGGAACAGAATCAATATAAAATGTATGTATAATTGTACAAAAGAATTTATTAGGTAGGCTTGTAGGTCATTGGCAGAAGTGTCACAGTGGCCAGAAGAATCCAAAATGGCAGTCTATGAGTTGGAGAATCCATTAGTCATTGATGGTCAAAGACCTGGAAGCTCACTGTAGAGTCACCAGTAGAAATCTACATTGGAGGGATGTAGAGTTTGTGTTGGAAGGTTGAAGCAATTGGAGACTAACATCCAAAGACAGTGGCAAAAATTAGTTCTTCCACAAAAATAAAACACTTTTTTCTTCATTCTCATTTTATTCTATGCAGGCTACAGTCTTTTTGATTGCTGCTACCCTTATCTGGAGCAGGGCTTCCCCATCTCATTTTCCTGGTCTACCTGTCAATCATTCACAGATACACCCAGAACTTACTGTGGGGCTGTGTTTCTTCAGGTTAAATTAGCAAAACACATTAAATGATGACAGATGTTTATGCTCAGCCCATCCCCTCCAAAAGGGCTTAAGAGGTACTCACATCTTTCCAATAATTCCTGTCATCTTCCAAATAAAGAACCTCATTCAAATATCTGCCTACTTATAAGCCAGTAAATTAACACTTGTTAGATCTTTTTAAGAGAAGGAATCTAATGACTAAATTCACAAAAATATTTACCTATGTATTCAGAACAGGACTAAGGTTCACATATTATCTTCCAGGTCACATTGCCCGGATATTATCTGTGTTTTCTTGCTCACACAGTGAGGGTTGTGCTCCAAATCCTTTATTATTTCCGGTGTGATTCCCCAGATGTTCAACCTTGTGTTACTGACCTCCTCGTCACCATGCTATCCCTTCACAGCCTCTGAAGAGGAATTGCTCAAAATTAACTAGGAACACTTCTTACCAATTCCTTGTCTACACCTTCTACACGTTTCCTTTCAAGTTGATAACCTAAAATATACTCTCCATTTTATGTGGGAGTAGAGGGATCCTGTGCATAGTGTCTATGTGTCTATTAGAAGTATATGACATTTAAGAGGCCTCCCAGAAAATAAAGATTAAGTTTTGTGTCACCAGCTAGTAATCAGTGCTCCTTTCTGGACTTAATTATCCTCCTGTTTAAGAAAGGGTTATTGAATAAGATATATTTTAGTATTCTGATCACTATATAATTCTTTATTCTCTGTTTCTTTTGGTGGTAAGTTACATACCACTTTATCATATCTCTCTATTATTGTGATTAACTATTGTTTTTCTGGTGTACTTTAGAGACAATAAAATCTGTGTTTAAAAGTGGAGTTCCATGCAGTTTAGCAAATATATCCCATCATGTAACCAACATCCCATCAAGACATAGACATATTCATTCCCCTAAGGCATTCCTCATGTCTTTTTCAGTCCATTCTATCCCCACCACTGCAGCCCTTGGCAACCACTGACCTATAAGATTTTCCATTTCCAGAATGTCATAAAATGAAATCGTAAAATACATAATATTCTCCCTCTGCCTTCTTGCACTTGATATAATGCTTTTAAGATTCATACATATTGTTTCACATATTAGAAATCTCTTATTTCTGAGTATCAGACTGTTACATGCATATATAATTATTTACCTACCATCAATTTTATGCATATTTGAGTTGTATCCAAGCATTCATGACTATGGATAAAGTAACAATGAATACTCATGAACAGGTTTTATATAGGTTATATTTATATTTTCATTTCTGTTGGGTAAATACCTTGGAATCAAATGTTTGGTTATATCATAAGTGTTTAACTTTCTAAGAAATTGTCAAACTCTTTTCCAAAGTAATTTACCATTTTATATTCTCACCTGTAGAATTACTCATATATACATATATACTGTATTCCACCAAAAAGCAATAAACAAATAAAGTATACACACTTCAGCAGTTCACCATGCTAATAAATGTCTGGAAGCTAATGGCCACCACTTTGAGCATCTCTTGTAATTGTAGAGGTCAAATGTAACTTGTATTCATCTCATGATAGCTCAATAAATTAGTATTAAAATATTTATCCAAGTTTATCTTTTCCTGATGTATACATTTATGGCAGAATATATACATATGATTGAATCCGGTATTGCACTGAACTGTTTCCCTATCCTAAGCCTTTTTATTTTGTGGTTTGATACAGGGCCTTGCTAGTGACTCTACTGCCCAACCTGTGCTCAAACTTGTGATCCTCCTGCCTCAGACTCCAACAGTGCTGGGATTATAGGAATGTACCACCATGCCCAGCTAGGTACTCTACATTCTTACCAAAAGTTTATATTTCCACTGTTTTGTGTCTTAGAAATTCTAGTGTGTATGTAGTGCTGTCATATTATGGTTTTGTTAAATGTGTTTCTTAGGAGTGATTTCTACCTCTCTCTTCATCTGCCTATTTGCCATTGAAACACCTTTATTTGATGAAATGTCTATTCAAATATTTTGCATGTTATTTTAAAATCTAGTTCCTTATTGTTATATTCCTTATATATTCTAAATATAAATGATCAGATATGTTTTTTAATTTCTCTCAGTTTGTGGCTTATAATTACATTTTATCCACAGTCTTCTTTGAATAGACATTGCTGTTGTGGAAAAATCCTTTTATCTCTTGTCTTTTTAGACTGTCCATTGTTTCTTTAGACATTTTTGTGAAACTTGAGGTCACCTAGGTTTTTCTCCTTGATTTATTTTGGATTTTGATGTTTGTAGTTCTTCAATTTAGGACTAGGATATGTTTTGAATTATTTTTTTATAACATGTGGGACAATTTTTGTGAAGGTTGTTTTGTTCACTGTGTTTTTACTTAAGGATGGCCAGCTTCTCAGCACTATTTGTGGAGAGAGAACATTGTCTTTTCCCCATTAGATTACTGTAGGCATTTTGCCAAAATCAGCAGACCTTGTAAGTGCAAGCTTATACCTGGATATCTAGGCTATTTTTAATGTATGTTTTATGTAGTACTATTACATAATTTTTATTATGTAATAATATCAACATTACATAATTAATATTACAAATTAACATTACATAAATTTTATGTAATATTACATAATTTTATGTAATAATATTACATAAAACATACAGTACAGTTTTGGTTACTACTAGCATCATAATAATCTTGCAAGCAGGTAGTATCTGTTCTCTAGTTCTGCTTTCCTTTTTGATAATAATTGTGTTCTATGCTGCTTTAATAAAGTAACTCAAATTCAACCAGACATTCTGCTAAGTACATTGCATGCTTTTGTTAATATAGCCCTGACAACAATACTAGAAAATATATAGATTTATTATTCTCATTTTTCAGAGGAAGAATTGAAGGATTACAGAGATTGTTAGATTGTACACGGTCACATTTATTTGGTCAGTAGTAAATACAAAATTTGAATCCAATATTGGGCATGTATACACCGAGCTGTACTTCGCATGTTCTCCCCCAACCCCCACCACAGTCAACCCAGGGACAATATCATGCCAAATGTGAGACAGAAGGGAAATAAATATTATTTTTGATTATTTCTCCTTCAGTGTTTTAAGCCAGGCCCTGTGACAAGGTACAACACCACTGGACTGAATGAACTGCGATGTGATCCCTGTTCTGGTGTTTGAAGACAGGAACAGGCGTGTTCTCGATATTGTCATCTCTCCACAATCCTTGACACTCTGAAGGCTGGGTTGCCAAGGGAGGCTCTGAAGCAGAGTGCAAGGGTGGTAATGAAACCCTGATGTTAATAAAGTCCTCGGCTGGGGGCGTTTTCGCTCTAGGAGAGTGTGATCTATATTTTCTGCAGCCTTCAATGCCCTTTTCAGCACTCTCTTTAGAGCTCATTGGTGAGTAATAAGTCTTGACCAGTATTGGTCTTTGACACAGGTAGTAAAATACAATCTGAAAAGCACCCTGTGGAGTATAAAAGTCAGCATCAGGACAGTGCAGATGATTTCTGATGTAATATCTTCCCCATCTTGGATCACCAGGTCCAAGATCCAGAAGTCAGGCACTTGGGTCACCACGCAAAATTATTAGATGGACAAAACATTCTGTTTCTTGGATACAGAAGCCTACAAATATTTTTATAAAGTTTTGTTTTCTAAGTAGTGATGCTCAAAGTAAATAAAATTAGCCATTTCTTGTTCACATTGTCGGTTTGTGAATATTTTTGAATAGAACTGAAGAAAGTTGTCCTAGACAATGAAGGCCTTGTAATAATACAAAGTACAGAGATTTGAAAGTATTCAAGGTACTAAGCTATAGGAAAGAAGACCTAAGTGGGAACATACTATCTTTCTTCAAATAGCTGAAATGAACATGTTAAGCATGTTAAATAGTGTCCCCCCCAAAT
Source organism: Dinomys branickii (assembly GCA_004027595.1). Classification (NCBI taxonomy): domain Eukaryota; kingdom Metazoa; phylum Chordata; class Mammalia; order Rodentia; family Dinomyidae; genus Dinomys; species Dinomys branickii. Next base: position 181,007 of record PVLD010001837.1, read on the forward strand.
TTATATAAAACTGAAACCCCAATGACTTTACCTAAATATAATTTTTGAATATACAGTTAGTTAAGATGAAGTCAGAGTGTATTAGATTAGACCTTAAATTCAACTCGTGCCCCTATGAGAAGAGGAAAGGACATATAGAGACATGCACAAGGACAAAGACCACATGAAGACAGAAGTAGAAATTAGGGAAATGTGGCTATAAGCCAAGGACTGTCAGGGATTGTCTAGAGCCGTCAGATGCTAGAATAAAGCAGAAGGATTCTTCCTTAGAATCTTCACAGAGACCACAGCTGAAAATATCTTGATTTCAGACTTCTAGTCTCTATGTAGAACTGTGAGATGACAAGAGTCTATTGCTTTAAGCTATGAAGAATATGATAATTTGCTATGACACCCTTAGCAAGTTAGTACAGTTATGAGATAGAATTGTCAGACTTTTTCTAGGTTTCTAGTATTAGGGGTAAAGAGTAGAGGACTGAAGTTAACTTCATCAGTGATGCTCGGGGACAATGGAATGGGTTGCCTTTTGAGAATGTGGCCCACCCACACTGGATGTGTAGCATAGTAGGGAATGTGGTGAACAACCAATTTCTAGACTTGGTTAAATTTTGGAATACATGGGCTTACAGAATACTTCTAGCTTTAACATTCGATGAAATAAATGATTACATTATTCCTAAATTTATCTTTAAAAAGCATGATCTATAGCCTTCCAAAAGTATTATAAAATAATCAGAGATATTTGATTAAATTTCTTTATCAGCCTGAAGCTCCTAATATAATCATGATGTAATTTTCCTTTTTGGTAGGAGGTATGTAAAATTATCTGGCTATAACCAGATAATTCTCTTAGCAAAAAGTGAATAAAGAGATTTTGCATCCTTATGAGGAAATACTTTTGCCTGAAAATAAGGCTTTTTTTTTCCAGTTGTTTACAGTAGATAATATATAAAAATGATCTTTCCTGATCTACAAGGATTGATTACTGCAATTAGATATTATCATTGAGCCTGCTTATGGTAGCTTTGAACACTGGCCTTAAATTTTACCCTTCTCTGTAAGCTACATCCTTTACTTGATGTCTTTAGAGTTTCTGCTTAAGGAAGTGGAGTGAATTTGGGTTCAGTTGTATGGCTTTAGTCAATTGGCATTTTGCAGATGTGATTCTGGTAGAGCATTGAAATACTGTACGCTTGCATAAAGGGGTATGCTCTTTGTGTTTCTGCCTCTTTGTTAAGAAGCACAGGTATTAATTAGTCCAAAGAGGATGAAAACATGTGGAACAGACATGGGTCTTCCAGCATAGAGCCAAGACTGCCTGAACCCATGCCACACCATTCAAGTCTCATTCAATTTACAGACATATAATTAGGGTGAATTATGGCTGTTTCATGAGACGGAATGTCGTTGTAGAACATTTGTTGGGCAATAGTTGACTTTATCAAGGTAGTAAGAGAATAAAGTCAGTGTTCTCCTGACCCGATGGTCCACTTCTCCTGGAGTATATAGTAAAGGGGTTTAATAAACCTCTTTTAGGCACATCTCATTTGAATGCAGACATCTACTGAGTACTTAGCTCTAGTCAACAACACGAACTCTATCCATTTCAAGTGAGTTCTGTGAGCTTGGGGCTGTGGCAAACACTGCTCACTATTTGCTAAATATCTATGCTTCTTTTTACCTTATTAGGAGAATCCCAATATTCTTGGTGATGACAATGTGTGAAGCTAAAAGTACCAACTTGAACTCCTTATGCCTCAGTTCTATAAAGTAGCCAAATTTTGATCAGGTGGATGAAGCCACCTGCTGAAGATGGTCAAACAGAACAACAAAAGAAGGTTGGCTCTCTTATGGCATCATGAATGTGACATTTTAATCTCTTGTTTCATGAGGGGTCATTTTGTTAAATCATTATTGCCTAGTTACTGTTTTATTCATCTTAACTAATATAGAATTTGATAGGTATCAGATTTACAAATTATAGAACATACAATTAGCTGACTGGAGTATGCAAGCTTTGGGTAGTGAGCACTCAGATACTGGAAGCTGGTAATCGTTTTTATGCAGAGGCTTTTGCTATGAAGAAAATATAGCTTTACTAAGGGAAGTGCTTTCTGCCTGTGGCTTGCAGTATAAATTGACTCAAAGTCCCATAACGTGAAGCCTGTGCATCAACTGCAAACCATTATAAAGCACTGTTATGAGGTTGTGCGGAGTAGCAGGAGACTGCATTATGGCCTTGGCCCTTCTGAAGCACCTTCCATTATGCATTTTCTGCCGGTAGGAAAACTGAGAGGCAAAGGGGCTGTTTTCTGAGTGGAGCCTATTTTGCATTGCCTCAAAGTATTTATTGGTAACTAAGTCAAAATGTGTAAGAGTAAGACTTCAGGTTAAAAGAGAGCCCAGGGAAGATTTTATCTTTCCATAGTATGCAATTTACTAATATTAGATAGAAAAATTCACAGTTGCTTATGTTGAACTCAAACGGCAAAATCAAAACTTCTGATTTCAACCCAGAAAAGTCACAAAGGGTTCTAAATGTCTCAGGAGAGACATTTTCTCTAATTCCCATTTTAGATAATCAGAACCATGGCATTTATTGTGGTTGACAATAAATGAAGGAATTTGTTCTAATAGCGGAATTATTGTTAGATTAACTAAGCACATAAAGTCCTCACTATTTCTGTTCAACATTTACTGTTTCGCCATTATATATTAGGTAAATTAGGCACACATAATTCATCTTTTAATCTCGAAGATTAAGAAAAAAATATTTGTTCAGGCAGGAAGAATTACACATCACCAAGAGACCTGGACTTTGACCAGGATGAAGACACTAAACAAAAGCTGGAGGGTGTGACTCGGAAGGGGATGCATTTAGCCCGAGGCATACACTGTGCTCCCAACCTTTATATTCTAATGTTTTACAAAAAAATTCCTGCTCTTATGAAAAATGTCAGTGTGTCAAAATAAAAACCCAATACTTATCTCCAAACTTGTTTGCACCTGAGGATGGTCTTGCATTCATTTTCTAGCAACTAAGATGGACAAAGTGGAGATTTCAGAGAAGCTGCCATTTTCAGGTGGGAAAGAATGTCTGGTGTCATTCGCATTTGACCTTTTGTGCGTATATCCAGCTTTCTCCCTGGAACAAAAATGAAGGTGTAATAAACATCTTGTTCCTATAGGATGAGAAAATGAACAACCCTAGGAAGGAAAATGAGTTTCTGGTAGCATTGCGGAGTCAACACACCTGTATAACATGTTTCCCTCTCAACTGATTTTGGATTAGAAACAAACAAACAAACAAACAAAAACCATCTATTTTTAAAGTTAATTGTCAACCTTTTCTTATATGAGATTAGATGTAGTCCTAAGTGATAGCAGGAATGTTGTCTACCTAAACAAATATTTCTTCTAGACAAATGACAATTGAAATAATGCACAGCACTGGAATTTATAGACAATAACAGGACTATGGAAAACTACACAACACGTTTCAACTGTTATCCCTCTGATGATGTTCCAAAATGTTACCAGTTGCGACTAAAAGGATTTGAGTAAGATTTCCTTTAAGGAGAAGATTGAAGTCCCTCATTTTGGCAGGTCTAAAATGCTTAAAACACTCTTATACTTTTTGGGTCCCACCAAGCAGCTGTGTCTTTAAAATGCGGAAAAAGAAAATGCCTTGAGGCAGCAGCACAAAACCATTTCAAATTGACTGGTCTTCCCTCATTACCCTGTGTGCGGGGTGTGTCAGCTCTGACTCCACAGGCCAGAGAGCTGTTCTTTCCAAAGGCAGATAAACCAGATGTCCATATAAGTCAGACAACATTATCAGGACCATATGAAAAAGAGCATTCTTATTGTTTGAAGCCCAGAAGCTATAATTTCCATTATCCTAAGGCCTTCATTTTCAGATGCCTTTCTAATGTCTGTAGACCCACTCCAGGGGCACATGGATGCCAATAAATTGTGATGACTGGTCTTCCACCATGTTCTAAACATTTGGTGTTCTCCCTTTATTAGAAATTCCCCAAAATGCTCTTCTATGGGGCAGTTTTCAAACCACCATTTTTTTTTTTATTTTAAAGACAAAAGGATGGAGACATATAAAGTAAAATAACACAAAAACAATACAGGAAATACAAAATTATGGAGAGGATAGGAGGGAATTAGGATTTAACGTTATATTACATAATGTTATCTTCACATTTGTTACGCAGTTATACAGATGATGGCTCGTTCGATAAATCAATTTTCTCCACCCTCATCTCCGTTGTTCTACCACTCAATCAGTCATCTTCCCTCTGACCACTGCTTATTATAATTCAATAAAATCAACTTATAACATTCATGATGAATATAGCAGGGAAACTCTCAGAAAGGAAGCTCTCCTCTTTATAAAATGCAGCTATTGAAAGCAAGAGAGTTCTAGATGACCCTGGCTGGGGTTTTGATCGGATTCTTTTCCTTCATAGCATGTCATAGTAAACAGACAGCTAATGAAGACGTAGGTAAGAAAAGAACAAATTTAATAGACAAACATGGTTTATACTTGGCTATGACAGACCTTGAGCAAATGATCACTTTTATGACATCACTAAATCAGCTGACCACGTGGAGCAGCTGCAGCGTCATAGTCTCTTACGTTTTCTCCCACTGGCATTTTACTTCTGACTGGAGTGTGATGGAAAGTAGGGCTGCACTTTCAGTTTATTTCTTAACCTCAATTGACTACTGTAAAAATGCATTTTAGAAAAACTTCCATTCTTCTATGGATGGGCACTTGGGTTGCCTCCACATTTTAGCTATTACAAATTGCGCTGCTATAAACATGGGTGCACATATATCAGAGTGATATGATATTTTCAGATCTTCTGGGAAAATACCCAGAAGAGGAATAGCTGGTTTGAATGGAACCTCTAGACCTAGTTTTCTGAGGAATCTCCAAACGGCTCTCCACAGTGGTTGCACCAGTCTGCATTCCCACCAGCAGTGTAATAGAGTCCCTACTTCTCCACAGCCTCACCAGCATCTGTTATTAGATGACTTTTTCATACTGGCCAGTCTTACTGGGGTGAGATGAAATCTCGATGTTGTTTTTATTTGCATTTCTCGAATGACTAAGGATGTGGAACATT